>JBAMJV010002972.1:0-255955 GCA_037951105.1 Echinarachnius parma | reverse complement strand
GATTTCATTTTAGGAATAGCGAACCTTCGGAATAACGAACCCTCGGAATAACGGACCTTCGGAATACCGAACCTTCGGCCGATTTTATTTTCGGACTAACGAACCTTCGGAATAACGAACCCGATTTCATTTTAGGAATCGCGAACCCGATTTCATTTTAGGAAAAACGAATCCTCGAAATAACGAATCTTCGGAATAACGAACCTTCGGAATAACGATCCTTCGGAATAACGAGCCTTCGGATTAATGCAACAAATGTTCGGATTAACGAACCCTGTTACATATTCGGATTAACGAACCCTCAGGTATACGAAATTTTCGTGTTCGGAATAACGAACCTTTGGAATAAAGAACCTTCGGAAAAACGAACCTTCGGAATAACGAACCGCACCCAACTGAAATAACAAGACCATGAAGAATCCTTTCATATCCAAAATTATTGAAAGAATTACTGAAAGGATTACGCATGAACAGGTCACTGAATATAAACAATAAATTCGTCGTTTTAATAGTCGCCAATATGGGTTTCGCAATAATTATTTATCCGCAACCGCCCTCTTGTACCTATAATCCAGTAAATATAGGGTCTTGACCTCGGCAAAATTGCAGAATGGGAATTTTCTTCGGAATTCTGTTCAGGAAACTCCACTGAACAACATAATAAAAGTCCTAAGCAATCGAAGCTAGGGGAAGTGGTTTTATTTGCATTATAAAGATACTTAGCTAATTTGCATATTTTTGAAATGTGGTCAGGGGTCATTTTCTATCTAGAAATAGTACAATATTGATAAAAACAATAATTCTAGGGTAATTTAGGGCAAGGAATCCAGGACCATTACCGGTGCTCATTTGCATGTGCCGTATAGGCAATGCCCTAAAAGCCAAGATGGCTGCCCCTAATTTGCATATTTATGAATATTATTGGTTTTCAGTGGTTACAGCCTTTAATAAGCAATAATTCCAGATTATTATTTTTCATTCATGTTCTAAATATGTAGTGAAGATATTTCAGATTAGTTGCCACCTTGGCAACCTCTATCAATGCATATAATTTGCATAATTGGGTTATTTACCTAATTTGCATATTCCCCCAAATTGAGTATATTAGGAACCCGGAAAGTAAAAATGACAAATTATACCACTTTTCCAAGGTTTTGGGGGAGGGGGGGGGGGGGGGGGGGGGGGCCAACAAGTCCATTTTTAATACTTATTTCCACATAGCACCATGGCAACCTTCTTAAATCCAAGATGGCTGCTCCCCGAATTACACATGTAATGATACACGACTTCATTCTTTTGGTTATATTAGAACAATATTATAATGGTTGGACTCTCAATTATTTGAATTAGCAATTAGAATACTTAAATTTCAATGTAGTTGGTTGCTAGCAATAAAACCCTCCAAAACCTTGGAAAAGTGGTATTTCTTGTCGTTTTCACCTTCTGGGTTTACAATATCCACGATTTTACCTGATTTCTGGGAATATGCAAATTATGTAAATAATCAAACTATGCTATAATCATATGCATTGCTAGAGGTTGCCAAGGCAGCAACCAAGCTGGAGTATCTTTAATACACATTTAGAACATGATTGAAGAAAAGAAAAACCTGTAATTATTGCTTATTAGAGGCTGTAGCCACTGAAAACCAATACTATTCATAAATATGCAAATTAGGAGCTGCCATCTTGGATTTCAGGGTTTTGCACATATGGCACTTGCAAACGAGCACCGGAAATGGATTCCTTGCCCCCAAATACCTTAGAATATTTGTTTTAATTACTAGTGTACTATTCCTATGTAGCTAGAAAATGACCACAGACCTATTTATTTCACAATTATGCAAATTAGCTAATTATCGTTATAATGCAAATTAAATTCCACTTTCCCCAGCTTCAATTTCTTAGGACTTTTTGTATGTTGTTCAGGGGAGTTTCCTGAATGAAATTTCGAAGAAAAATCTCATGTTGCAATAGACCGCTTCGGTAATGTATGCAAATAATATGCGTATGACGTCAGAGTAACCATGTCCGGCAAGCTAGCTTGCCGGACTTAGTTACTATTAGCGTCTTTTCGCACGGCGACGCAAGTGCTGAGTACGGGGTATTTAAATGAGCTGTGAGCGTCTCCGTACTCTGGCTACCGTCTAGTCTTTTGACAAGCCTGTCTCGTCTGAGCTGAGTTGAATGCACGGAACGACTGGACAGCGCAACTACTATGCACACTCTCTTGCCGAGACAGTCTTTTCGCAAATGGAGAGTGCTCTCCGTTGAACTTCTTTTGTTAAGTATTGAATTCCTCTAACCTACAGGTAGAACCCAATCAGGAAGCCGGGTTATCACGTGCTCATGCATTATGCATCTTTTCCCATCGCAACGCACACACTATACCACACAAACATTGAAGTGACACTACGTCGATGCAATGCAAAGCACACACGTCATACACACACTACACACTGAATTATGCCACCGCGTGGTAGTGGTAAACTTCAATGGGCCCTAGGCCACACCATACACACACACACACACACACACACACACACTTACACACAGGGATGCGCTTAATTATGTACCTGCAATGCATGCTAAGTACCGTACGTGTATGTGGACGTACATGTAGACTATATATTTAAATAGGAGAGACAGAGAGACGTGTGACTGTGTATATTAAATGGGAGAGGCAAAGAGATGTGTGACTGTACTACAATAATTATAATTAAATGGGAGAGATAAAGAGACCAAAATATCTGCATAACATCTATGCATACTTCATTAAATCAAGCCTATGAATATTCATGAGCCATCCGGGCCGAAGTACTTGCGAAAAGGCGCTCGTGGCTTCGCCACTCGCCGGATAGTCTCCACCACGCGTTCAGTCGTTCCTGCAGCGCAGCCATTTAGACGCGATCGCCTTGTTAAAAGGCTAGCTACCGTCGCGATCTATTTTGATTTTATTTTTATATATAATTTGTATATATAATTTTTATATATAATTTTGTTTGTTTTTTGGAATCGGATGCAGGTGCAAAGAAAAACGAAGGCGACCAGAGTGCATCTCCATGCATCGGGGGGCCTAGACTGATTCGTCAGTTGAGAAGCCTGCTCAACGTACCGAGCCGGGTTGGCCCGATGATGCCTTTAATTTTGGTTTTGTTTATTGATGGTCTGAAAACGTTTATGCACTTCAAAAAAATATATAAATATGTATATAATAATAATAATAAAAATATTAAAATAAAGAAAATAAATGAGAAGAATGAAATAATATTTAGTTTTTGGCGAATATATTCAAATTGAATGAACCGCCAATAAACATCAAACAACAACAACAACTATTGCAGTTTCGCAGTGAAGAATACACAGAACGTCTCCTTGCTCGAGTGACCAAGCGCGCTGATTGGCTAACCCCACTGACCTCTGGCTGACCAATTGAAGTAAGGGCTTACCACCACTGATCTACACCGCTCTGTAGTCGCTGTACACAGATCGCTATTTCGGTCAACTACCGTTGTAGGTTTGGACGCTACGCGGAAATTTTCGCTCTGAGTGCGACCCCCCGCTATGATTAGCGTTGTAGAAGGCCGCGTCGCCGGTTGCGAAAACAGCCTAATAACGCACTACGGCAATGTGATTCTGTATGCTATACACAAACGGTATAGGTGGTAGTGCTGGTGCCCCCCCCGCCCCCCCCGGGGCCATCCCCCCCGTGATCGACGCCAATATGCTGTTCAGTGCATAGCGCATGTTCACACTCTCAACAACAATATACTCTTTTCGCAAACGACTTCGCAAGGGCCGAGTACAGAGGAATCAGTCAGCTGTGAACGTATCCGTACTCTGGCTACGTCGCGAACTATTTGCAGTTTCGCAGTGAAGAGTACCGGGGAACGTGCATCGATACGATGGGAACGTGTCCTTGCTCGAGAGAACATGCGCGCTGATTGGCTGACCATCCACTGACCTCTGGCTGACCCATTGCAGTATGGACTGTCCCCTCCGCTCTACGCCGGACGCTAATTCAGCCAAATACCGTTGTAGGTTTGGACGCTACGCGGAAATTTTCGCTCTGAGTGCGACCCCCCGCTAAGATTAGCGTTCTAAAATAACCGCGTCGTCGTTTCGAAAACAGGCTAATGTAGCCGAAAGCGCCACACAGTGGGCCAGAACCGTTTCAAAGTGTGCCAAAATTAATTACTCATTGAAGAAGGTTAATGAAGTTCCAGTTTAAAGGAACTAAGGATTTCCAGACCCATAGAATTCGATGGGAGTATTTTCAAATCCGTGTGACGTCATCAAAATACTGTTCTCTGATTGGACAAGGCAAATATTCATTGTAACACATATACAGGTTCAGATTACACTGATTAGTGCAACTAAGAAGGGGTTTCTGGACCTAATAAACACAATTGGAGCATTTACACATTTCTCTGACGTCATCAAAATACTGTTTTCTGATTGGACAAGGCAAATATTCATTGTAACACATAGACAGATTCATATTACACTGATTTATGGAACTTATATGGGGTTTCTGGACCTAAGAAACACAATTGGAGCATTTTCATATTTCTCTGACGTCATCAAAATACTGTTTTCTGATTGGACAAGGCAAATACTCATTGTAACACATAGACAGATTCATATTACACTGATTAGTGGAACTTATAAGGGGTTTCTGTACCTAATAAACACAATTGGAGCATTTACAAATTTCTCTGACGTCATCAAAATACTGTTTTCTGATTGGACAAGGCAAATATTCATTGTAACACATAGACAGATTCATATTACACTGATTTATGGAACTTATATGGGGTTTCTGGACCTAAGAAACACAATTGGAGCATTTACAAATTTCTCTGACGTCATTAAACTGTTTTTTGTTTCTCTCCCCCTCTCTCCCCTCACTCTTTCTCCACCTCTTTCTATCTTTTGCTATCTCTCTCCACCGCTATCTTGAATTTCGCTTTCTGTGAATTTCCTTCCATTTTTGAGCTCTCTTCTACCATTGACTACTTTCATACAATCCATATGCTTGTCCCATCATCTTAGACAAAATGTCAGAGGACTTCTTATAGATGCTACTTGTGTCAACAAAGAAAAAAGCGTACAACTGTATCTTATGTAGTTTGCCTATGTATGAGCCATTGAAGTACTACTAACAGGCCCCCCCAACTCAAAATGGAAGTTGGCCAAATTTTTAATGAAGAGAACCACCGATTGTTATGTTAATTCGACTGGCTGCCATGGTAATATTAGCGTAAATTCATTTATAATAATGCGCGGGCGCGAACTTCACAATTATCACGCACGAATTTATGGTATGCCTCTGTTATGACGTCACAATGAAAAACAATATTTTGATCCTAGTAGGGAAATCCCCTGTTTCTTGACTGTGCGCAATTAATGAAGCGCAATTTTGCTGAGAAGTGTGAGAAGTGCGTGTTTAAATGCCATGGCAACTGCAAGTGCGGCGTAATTACTTTAGCTTTTTGCGTAGTGTGTTAATTTATCCAATGAATCCACGTCTGATAATTTATTCAAATGAAAAAAATCTGACGTACTACCTCATTTGCATGACATTCGGTGCGTATTTTCAAAAACGTGCTGATAAAGGTGTGGCCTATCTCTGTGGTTAAAACGCTATACGCTTATTCAGTTGGGGTTCTAGTATTTATACAGGGTGGCCCAAAAAAAACGGAACGGGGCACTTCCCAAAATATAATACCACAATGTTTATGTTCATCGGATAGGGTGTCCTTTCCAATGAAAAACGTTACCAAGAACAGTAATTTTGGTCAGGTCGTTTTTGTTTAAGGACGCAGTGAGTGAGACCATGTCAGGTTCCGATTTATGTCGATTTCGACCTAGTCAATGCCAGTTTAACCGCACTCCTTGCCCGTAATACCATTCAGCGACCAGGCCCATTCTCTCGGCACACGACTGAGTGCACACTAACAATAGTGCGCGATGCTCAACGATATGAACGGCGGTTCGTGCAATTCATCAAGCGCTGGCTCAATACAAATTGACAAAAAAGAGAACCTGACATGGTGTCACTCACAGGGCCCTAAAACAAAAACTACACGACCAAATTGACTGTTCTTGGTATCGTTGTTCATTTGAAAAGACACTCTATCCGATGGACATAATACATGTGCTACTTTATTTTGGGAAGTGCCCCGTTCCGTTTTTTTTGGGCCACCCTGTATTACGGTATTTTCGCAAACCTGAAGACGACGAGTAGTGGGGTGGTTAAGGGGTCCATGACTGCATTTTGGGGTACAATTGTTTTACTTGGCATACATACTCCTTGGATCAAAAAAAGAAAATTCATCAAAAGAGACACTCTGTATCTATGCAAATTAGGCCTAATTTCCATAATTGATATACAGAGTGTCTCTTTGGATAAATTTTCTTCTTTTGATCCAAGGAGTTTGTATGCCAAGTAAAACAATTGTACCCCAAACTGCAGTGAACACCCATATTTGTGGCCCCTACTAGAAGAAATGACGTCATTTAGGCGAGAAATTACGTCACTTACGTTCTCTCTCGTCGTCTGGCCAATCTGAGCACTAGTTCATGCCCGATTTCAGGTTCGTCGGAAAATCCAGTGCACCGTCTTCAGAATTACGTAATCAGAGAAGTATCAACATGTATATGTGTGTGTGTGTGTGTTTTATACGTGTGTATGTGTATGTGTGGTGGATTATGTAACTGGTGTATGCGTGTGTGTTTGAATGTGTGCGTGTGTGGCTTTGTATACGTGTGTGCGCATTTGTGCGTGTGTGTGTGTTTGTGAGTGTATATGTGTTTGTTTGTGTTTGTTGGAATGCGAGTGCATGCGTGCGTGTGTGTATCTGCGTATGTGTACGGGTATGGGTTTTTGTTTGAGTGTGTGCGTGTGTTTGTGTTTGTTTGAGTGCTCGCGTGGATGAGTGTGCGTGCGTGTGTTTGTGTTTATGTGGATGTGCGTTTGTGGGTGTTTGTGTGCATTTGTGAGTGTGCATTCATGTGTTTGTGTGGGTGTGTGTTGTGTATCTGTATGCGTATGTGTGGGAGTTTTATTAATGTTGTGTTTGTGTGTATACGCGTGTGTAAGGGTTTGTGTTTGTGTGAGCGCATGTGTGGGGTGTTTGTGTGCATTGTTGTTTGTTTGAGTGCGAGTGCGTGCGTGCGTGCGGGAGTGGATGTTTGTGCGTGTGAGTATACGTGTGTGTAAGTGTGTGTGTGTTTTGTGTGATTGAATGCGTGTATGTGTGTGTGTGTCTGTGTTGGAGTTTGAATAATTCAGTCGGGTCGTGTGTTTGCGCATGTGTATGTTTGAAAGTGTAAGGTGTGTGTGAGTGTTTGTCATGATTGTGTGTAGAAGGGAACGACGTCATTGTGAACGCGCGTTAACTAAAAACGAAAATGGTTCAAAGGCAGCGAACAGGTAGTGAACAGCACGGGTTGACTACATCCAATAGACCGCTTCTGTGATGTATGCAAATAATATTCGTATGACGTATAGACTCCCCGTTGGCAAACTTAACAATAGTAACTAGGTTCGGCAAGATAAGTATGCCGGAGCTTACCGGACCTAGTTACTATTGTTAAACAGTGCCAACGTGGAGTATTACGTCATACGCATATTATTTGCTTATACAGGGTGGCACAGAAATAACGGAACGGGGTACTTTCCATTATAAAGAAATATACAGACTAGGTTCACTGGATAGATAATCTTTTAAAAAGAACTTTGATATCATCAACAGTAATGTTTTTTGTTTGGGTGTTCGGAATAACGAATTTCTTTTAAAAAGATTATCTATCCAGTGAACATATTATCACAATGGCAAATACCCCGTTCCGTTATTTCTGGGCCACCCTGAAACGGTCGTTCTAGGACGGGAAACTCGTTCTCGTTCACATAAGCGAAAACTCCCTATTGTATTTCTGTGACTACTAACGTGATATACGCCCTCAACGTTCGTTGGTATGAGCGCACGGCGCGCTCTTTCGCAAAAAAAGGGCGATTTCGGCAAAAAAAGGGCGAACATGTGGTTGGAAAACCACTTCTTACTCATAAGGTGGCAGATGGTGGCAGACAAATGTGGTATCAAAGTAAAGCATACATTGTAAGGAAGGCAATCATGATATTTTTAGCGCAGCAATCGGCAGCAATGTTGACCATTTTTGCGCATGAAAAAAAACATCGATTTTCTCCCATTATTTGTTTGATTCTACTAAACATAAATTCCGACATAACTAACAGTTTAGCTTTAAAATGTATGATTACTTAGGATAACTATTATAAAACGAGCATTTCAAATTTTAAGTCGATTAAGCAAGCCGTTTGGCAAATATCATGAAAAAAAACGCAATATTGCATTTAACAAAATGTGTTCCCTAAAATCAACATTTCTGGACTTTGTGAAGAAAAATGACCCACTTAAAATAAATATCGAGAAGAAATATTGTTCGGAGATGTTCTACAGGTTGTATTCTTGGCTAAAAACATGAAAAAAGGCAATTTCATTTCCATGACCAAGTCACTATTTTGGCGCACTTTTGCTCACACCTGGACTGTGCGCCGGCCGCACGCGCGGCGCGCACGCGCGTTTCGCTTCCACAATTCAAGCATGCAATCCACAATTTTTAATATACGGTATTATATTCCACATACTAAGAATCTTGCTCTACGATTGGTCAAAAGTTAATCACGTGATGAAATATAGTTTCGCCCATCGTTACACTCTGTAGATATCTTGGGTGAAAGTGCGTTGCACTCACTAGATAAAAAGTACTATCTACACTCCGCGGTTGCATTGAATTGAATACCAATAAGTGGCGCGATAACTCTATGCGCGCGAATTACAAATTTAATTGTATTCGTTGTGCATACGGTATACGTAGTACACTGCATACGCTATGCACTGTACATCAGAGGCGTCGATCAGCTGTTCGGAAAATACAATGCGCCGGGCGAGCATTGTTTGTGAACAATTGCATTGTGTTTTCCGAACAGATCGACGCCCCTGTTGTAGTATCGTACATACACTGTTTGCATGCTCGTTCTGTGTACTCTACTAAAATGGCGGCCACAAACATAAGGTTTGAGCTTTTGGATGAGGATGAAATGGACACGTTTTTACTGGAGAGTGAAAGTAAAAATACAAAGCGACAACTTAAGTTCAGCCTGAAAGTGTTCCAAGATTATTGCGATGCGGGAATCATACATTTTGACAAACTGTCTGACATGGACTTGAAATCGCTAGACCAAGTGTTGGGGAGATTGTATGCTGGTGTGAAATCGCGAAATGGTGAGTCATACAGTAATAAATCTCTACAAGCTTTGAGGTATGTGGTCTGCAGAGACATTTTTTGAATTTGCGAGACATAGACATTATCAAGGATACCAACTTTGCGAAACCTGGTCGAGTGTTCAAAACTGTTCTTCGGAAACTCAAGGAAGAGGGGAAAGCCAATGTAAAACGGCCTGTCAGTGAAACCGGCATGAACACGATTCAAGACAGTCTAGTCTAGACCAGGTCCAGGACTCTCCTTGTGGACTACAACGTAAAGTTTTCAATTTCATCGACATTATGACCAATTTTGCGAACAGGGGTGAAAAGAATTTGCATGTTGAACTGTTATGGAATTGTTATGGAATAACATATTGGTAAGTAGATCAAACCTAGTAACACAGTAACAGTAGACTAGTACTAGATCTAGAAGATCTAGAAGATGAGGAATATAAAGCAAATAATCACCTTTTGGTTTCAGGCGATGGCAAACTATCACTTCCTCGGCGATCTGAATGTATACGCTATCTTTCCTCAGCTTCGCTTCGGAAAGATAGCTACATCCAGATCGCCTCGGACGTGATAGTTTGTCCCATCACCTTCACCAACGGTAATTATTTGCTTACCATCAGCGTGAACTATCTGCTACCGGTTGACCGTGCTTCCTTGGACCAAGATTGTACTTGTTTTCATAATGCCGAAAGTCGTTTCCCGAAGTATTGTCGTGTCCGACAATCGAGAAAAAGAAGAATATGATCGAGATAAACCTCTTCAGACTTATTTTTGCCTTTGTGGTCAAATGGTTTTGATTATTGGTGAGTGAGCGTCTGGAGCCGATTTCGAACAGTGATTTCGAGATCGCTGCCATTGCCCCCCTGTGTTAGATTATCGGTTGTTATTATGTAGAGTCTATATTGCGATGATATTTTTTGGAGTATCCAAGTAAACGAGAGAGCGTGCATCAGCGAAATGTGTGTTGAGTAATTTGGCGATGTAATGTGGCGAAAACGCTGCGTGATCCGATTGATGTCGCAATCGCGATGTTATTACGCGGCAGCGTTTTGGCATGAACAAGCATGAATTCGGAACTTCAAAGCAGGACAGTGCACTGCTTCACGAAATGAATAGACATCATTTTGTATCACTGCTTTATCAAGTTTATGTGGTAAAGTATGGACAAGTATTATAACTTCGCGCGTATTGAAACTTCGCGCATCATATAAGCGGTACGCAAACATTAGAACACGGACACGGCGACGGAAATTTCTGACGCCAAATGAAAGAGCACACATTACTTACTAATCAACCAAAAAATTAGCAAACAAAGATCGATATTTCTTGAGAAAAAACTTACTTTTTGTGTGTTTTTTCGTGTATAAATTATGGACAATGGAAAATCATCAAATTAAATCGAAATCCTTCCCGTAGAACAGACTTGTTGTTATCGAAATGTTGCGTAAAATGCTCCTTTATTCGTCCTTCCTTTCAAATTTACTTTCGGATCGCGCAATCTCCGTAGAAAGCTTGACAACGCGCGCGTGCCAAGATGCTAATACGCGCAAAAGTTTGCATCTTCACACACCCATTGACATGCGTGTTAAAGTTTGCTACACAGGATTGCGTGTTAAGTCAATGGCAGTGTATCAAAGTGTATGGAGCGCGAAGTTTCAAGACTACCGTACTCGGTGGAGAATCTCTTGTTGATATGACATGGTTACGGAATCGGGCCAATAACACATGAATTGTGAGTTTAAATCGAAAATGTTTTACATACATCGAATCCTCAGAATAGAGGGAGTATTTTAATGCTTGTTTCATTGAGATTACAATAATTTTGTTGCTCCTACGACACTTTGAAAAAGTTCGAAATTTTCGTGCGCGAAGTTTCAATACACCTTCATACACATAAAGTATTGTATTTTAGCCTTTAGGAAATATACAATTTTACCAGACACCCTAATGCGATTGATAGTGTGTGTATGTCATGTCGCTGTGTGTAATCTGTAAGCGACTTTTTTTTTTAATGTACAACTAGCTAGTCTAGCCATCAATAAATATGACGTTCTGACTTTGGCAAGAAAAAACAAATCGTGATTTTTCAAATTATTTCTTCAGTTGTAGGCTACTTGCCCGAAAAACAGAAGAAAAAATTTACGTGCTAGCTAGCTCAATTTGTTTGCCAAATTTCTCACTTGTTTCTAGGACTAGGTGAGATTCACATATACATTTAAGTCATTATTTAATTTAGTTAATTAATTAATTTTTAATAAAAAGTATGTTATTGTTAGTAACGTGATTTGGCGCTAATCTAATGCAGTTTCGTACCCCCCCTTTTTTCTCTCTTTTTTTTGCATCACTTTAATAGTTTAAAATCAACTAAAAAATTGATTTGTATTACTGCAATTTTTCCCTTATCCCTCGATGATCTGTCGAATATTTTGGTCACAATTTATATTATAACATTTTGACCTCTTAAATTGGTCGTCGCGGCCAGTAAAATTTGCACTTCGCGGTTGCTAAAATCAGACTTCACCAGCTATGCTAGCGGTAGTCTTTCGTCAAGACTCTCACGCTATATGCACAATTACGCTAGCGGTGCGAGTGGAGAGTGAGCGAATAAGAAAGCGAACACATCGAGCCCGAAGCGCTAGAGAGTCTTTCTCTCTTTGCACATTGCCTTTGGTTGTTGTTTATTTCTAATGTAAACCTACTAAATAACGAATATTCATCTACCACGGGATGGTAGATCAGGCGTTTGAGAGTGTTAGTCTTTGTTTAGACACACAATCAAGTTGCATAGTAAAACCAAGCAAAACCAAACACACTTTCTTGCACAATACACGGTTACTGGTTGTTAGATGGTCTCCGCAACATACTAGCGTAGGCCGTACACGTTAAACCGACCATGCGGACGCATCCATTATATGAATAGGGTACGTCATTACAAAATATGTTGCTTTCTTTTAAAATAAAGAGGTGTGATTTGATATGGATACAAAAAGGTATTTCTATGCTTCAGTTTTACTCTGATGTATCTCATATTTGATCTTTAGAATAGTTATGATAATATTAATGTCTGATACAAATCTTACAGGCCGCGACGACTCATCCAAACAATTTTACTTATCCCTGGCAATCGAGCAAGTGGAAATGGATAATGCAAGATAAAATCCACTGGATAAAATCCCTGGATAAAATCCCTGGATAAAATCACTGGATAAAATCCCTGGATAATGCAAGATAAAATACTGGGGGATGTTTCACAAAGAAACTAAGTTGAACTTAACTTGGCTCAAGCTCAAGGGAATGGTAGGAAGACACATTGTCATATATTTTTTGACATTATCAGTGAACAACATGTCATTCCTAGCACTGTAGAGCAAAGCAATGCATTTTCACAAGACTGTTTTGTGCGGACAGAAAACATGAAATAAATCGTACTAGAATTTATTTCTTACCTGAATTTGTACACGACATGTAAACTAAATTGTCTGAATGATAAATGTGTAATGTCTCTACAAACGTTCTTCTGAACTAAACTTAACTCTAAGTTCGACCTAACAATTATGGAAAGCTTTTTGTAGCCTTGGATTAAAACATATTCTAATGCAAAAAAATAGTATTTGAGACTTCCAACAAAAACAAATATAACTGATTTTTATCAAACTTTATGCCATGTCAAAAGAATGGTTTCAAAATGTTTACAAAGAAACTAACAGCTCTACATAATTGTTAAGTCCAGCTTAGAGTTTATAAGTACAACTTTAGAATCTTTTGTGATACACCCCCCAGAAACTGTCAAAATTTCTCATCTTGTTTGGTTGTGTGTTTACACAGATTGCCCCATTGGAAAGTTGCCGTTGAGAAAGAGAGACAACGCGAGGGTGATTGATTCCAACAAACATGTGCACAAGCTGACCTGTCAGCAGGGAGAGATTGTCTATCTCAGGAGGTATTTACTACTTATAAAGAAATCTACATGTAGTAACATTGTCAAAATCTACAAAACTTACTCTACTCAGAACTAAAGTGGTTCTCTTTAATCTCTTAAACCTTGTATTTGTAAATTACCAATAGAAACATGGAACAGGTTTTGGTTTTTCGAATTTCTATTTCGTTAAAAAGATATTTACGATTGAAGTGTTTAGATTTTTTAAAATTATCCACTGGAGAGTCATAACTGTGTGCAAAGTCAGTGCAATGAGCTAGCCAAAATTCCACGGTAAATGAATGTCATATGACCGAGTAATGAGCAAAAATGCAAAATTATGTTTGCTAACTCACTTCCCTTAATTTTGTACACAGTTATAATTCCCTTTACTGTATATAGGATTTAAAATCTAAACACTACAATCATAAACATTTTTAGTGAAAGAGAAATTTTGAATTTTCCAAAACTGGTTCCATACTTCTGTTTTTTAATTCCTCGTCATCTTTTCTCATTACTCTTGTCTTTGGTTATTGACCCTATGAACTTTTCCCTGCACCTGTCCTTCCCTTTGGTTTATTTTAATTTTAACCCTTTTCATTACTCATTTAATTAAATGTTTACAATTGTTAATTTCCAATTGTTGTAGTTGTACCATGGGGCCAATTCAGGGCTCGCTAAAAAACGAACCCTGTTAAGAATCTCGGCAACCATAGATGGCATGGACTTGAAATGTAGATTAGTATTAAATGGTGCAAAGCTTATTTCTTCAAATTACACCAACTAACCAAAAAAATGTCATAATTGTGCAAATTAGGATAAAAGGTCATACAAATCTTTGACACTGATATGGCAATGGAGTTGGATCTCGGCACGCAGAAAATAATTATACCTGAATATCTTTTAAATTTGTTCACCACGTAATGATATTCACAATCACATGATGCATATTGCTTAATAATTTGTCAAAATGACAAATCAAATCTAGTTTTGTTGTGCAACATGTATTTATTCAGATATTTCTGACGGATACATTCAGGTCAGATCACACTAATTGTGTAGAATTGTCAAATTAATTTTTTAAAAACTTAATATGATTTTTATTTTCATTCCATCTCTTCCTTCGAAATAGACCAGAAGGTATTGAGAAGCAGTACAGACACAAATGTAAAAAGTAAGTATTGACCTGATCATTTTTTACAACTTTTTTTTTGTGTATGGAAAATTTACAGATGTGGTGGCTAAACTTGTTTTGTTTTGATAATTTTATTCTGAGCTACTGGTATGTGTTTGTATTTTGAAAGATAATGTGTATGATTGTAAAATTTGCCTCAAGTTCTAGGGCTTACCCTTGGCAATGGCTTTGGTGCCAATGGCCACCAGAACAGCAAACAAATAAATATTTTTTATTTTGGGGGCTCCATTTTCGGGGGCTACTTTTCCAACTTTCGGGGGCCACAAATATCCGGGCTCTTTTTTGAATTTCAGGGGCTACTAATAAGCTATAATGCTGTAAGTGATCATTTTATAAGCATTTGATTTTGATCACAATCCAAACAGAAAATCCCACAAAAAATCCAGAAAATCCAAAAAAAAAAAAAAAAAATTCGCCCGCCGCCCCTGTGTATTTTTTTCGCTGCACCAGAAATATAATCTGAACACTAGAAACTCTTGTATTGGCCAACCAACGAAAGAGGATCTATACCAAGCCTCCACACTAACTTTTTTCTCTACTGGCCCGTTCGGGCAAGTAAAATCATAAATGTTCATATTTACTTGCCCAAACAGACAATTTACTTGCCCGCTTACTTCTAGATCTGATTTTCATGTAAGGAACTACATTCCATTTTCATGATTGAAGAGAAATTAAAGTCGCCCGATCGGGCAAGCAAACTAGACCATTTATGAAATTTTACTTGCCCAACATCAATTTTTACTTGCCACGGGCAAGCGGGCAAGTGCTAGTGTCAAGCCCTGTCTATACAGAAACACAAGTCTATAGTGCACCGATGGGAGTCTGTATGATGTGTCATTTTGGCCCCCTGAAGGAAAAGCGTAAGGGAGAGCCCTGATAATATACTTACACTGTATATGCCACTATTTTGACGCTATTAATGTTCAGGGGGGTGTAGCATGAAGAGTTCAATCAATTGCAAAATTGCGATTAATCACATGTCGGGAAATATGCACATCTATGCCAATCAGATTTGTGCATTCAGGTGAATTTTCAGACTTGCGATTAATCACAACTTTGCGATTGCAACTCTTTATGCGACACCCCCCAGTTCCACATTTGATCAGAGATAATAACGTTTCCATCCACCCCCCAGATGTGGCCTGTTGCTGTTCTACCGCCACAAGGAGAAGGATACGACTGTGACCTTCATCGTGGAGGATGCCATCTTTGAACCCGAGAAGGGACCACTCAAAGAACCACTCGCCCTGGAGAACATTCGTCAGCCTGGCAAAAAGGTGAATACTTTGCAGGATATTGTAAGAAGACTCAATCTGTAAATAAATGTTTCTTTGATTTGGTGTCTATCTAGGTGATACTGAGAAGACTCAGATTATGTAACTGTTTATGCATTTGACTTTGATTTGGTGACCTTTCAGGTAGAACTGTCAATAGGAAGACTCAGATTATGTTACTGTTAATAAATGCTTCTTTGATTTGGTGTCTATCCATGTCAGCGAAAAAAATATACGGGGGCGGCGGGCGAATTCGCCCCCGAAATACCCAAATTCGCCCCCGAAAAAAAAAGTAGCCCCTGAAAAAGTTTTTACAATTTTCATTATTATTATTATTTTTTTTTTTTCAGGATTTTTTGTGGGATTTTTCTGTTTGGATTGTGATCAAATGCTTATAAAATGATCACTTACAGCATTATAGCTTATTAGTAGCCCCTGCAATTCGCAAAAAGAGCCCGGAAATTTGTAGCCGATAATTAGTAAGAAACTGTTATTCTGTTAATAAATGATTATGTAACTGTAAATACATGTTTGTTTGATTTGGCGTCCTTCCAGGTGATACTGAGTAAGAAGATCAAGTCCATGGGCAAGTACTCCAGCGTTACCGTGTCAACCATTGATGAGGAAGAGGATGAAATTGAAGAGGTGAGTGTCCATTCTGAGCTTTTTGAACTTTTCATGCTCCCCTAATGTCCTTTTATCCCATGTATAACCACATATTGACTTCCGATCTCTGGACCAGATTTCGAACCCAATCGATGGCCCCACATTTTATCTCCTTCAGCAAGGCATTTAGGTGTTAAATTAGCCTGTAGCTCCTTTCATATTAGCTGGGGCTAGCTAGTATGCTCCCCTCAGAGTTGAGATGGTGCGCAAGATAATTGTATGGGTTTGAACTGTACCTGATGACCAAGGGTAATAATGCATCTCTGAATAGGGCACCTAAAATGCTATTATTATTATTATTAACTGCATGTAGTATTACGCATATTCAGATGTCTTATATTATCTTTAATTACTGTACTACGTTCTATTGTACTTGTATGATTTATTATATTATTTTACACATGTTTTTATGATGTGATACATTTGGAAATAAAAATGTTTTCTATCATGAAAACTTTGCAGAGTTAATTTTACAAAGTTTTTCAATGAAACCTGTTTATAGAGACTGCCAAAAGACAGCATGTATAATTCATGGTTGGATTTATAGCCAGGTTGATTAATACACATTCAAACTGCCTCTGAGAGAGTTTAATGTCTCCGAAAAGCATGATTTAATATTTGCATGAATGGACAACTAAGAGAAGTTCCGAAAAACACATAATAGATCTAAAGAGTAAAAATTAAATATGTAATCTTTTCTCTTAAAGGGATCTAGTAACTTTGTTGACATGTGCAAAAAGTGATGAATGGTTGATGCAATGTATATTGTTGTTATCTCATATGTCCACAGGGTATTGTGTGAAAATTTCAAGTCAAATGGACATTGTGTGGCCAAGTAATGAGCGAAAATGCAAAGTGATATTCAGTAACTCAATGCACTCACTTAGTACACGGAAGAAAAACTCGCCCGGAATTTTTCTTATCTGAATACTTCAGTCATACATATCTTTGTAACGAAAGGGAAATTTGAAAAACCAAAACCTGTCCCGTGATTTTATTGTTAATACGAATACAACAAGGTATAAGGGAACCGCTTGAATTAAAATTTTATTTTGAAGATTTGGACAATGTTACCAAGTCCCTTTAATATTTCGTACAGAGAGAAATAGCTGAATTATATGCTAGAAAGGCGAGCATTTTAAATATTTTTTCTTGGATTGATTTTATATTAATTAGTCAAAGCATGTATTAACATTTCCACAATATGACAGCTAGGACATCAGAAGTTTAAAAGAAGAAACAAAAATCATAATAAGAGTTAAAAATTGAGACATGGTAGCATTGAGAAATGTTACAGAGTTAAACAAAAGTGTAATGTTTTCCTTGTGTCCTTCTTACAGAGAGAAATAGCTGATTCGTATGCAAGCAACGCTCGTGTGATCGAGAAGGAATTCATGAAGAAAGGCATGGCCAAGAGAAAACCAGAAGAGGTAAGATACAGCATCCATGCAGGGGAAACATTTTAAATTCAGGGGGCTACTTTACTTACATTTCGGTATAAAAATAGCACCCTAAAATTTGATTTGGATTGAACTTGATGCAATTTATGGGGGCTCTTTTGGCCATTTTGGGGACTTTTGTAAGTAGATGTCATCACATGGGCCCTTGAGTTACCTCATTTTACAAACTTAAGTTTACTTTGTGATCATGCTTATTTAATACTTTTATTCTTAAGAAACTAGTATTGTGTTTGTAAATGTGGGCCTATTGCCTATTGGAACCTGGTATGTCTTGTATTAACTCTATAGGGATTGTAAAATCTAGCAGGATAAACTCTTCAGAGACTAGTATTGTGTTTGTATCAAAACAATTTCTTTGACCAAACCTGCTTGTGTTTTAAATTTACCTCAAGATGTTTCCCCTGTAATTTCTCCATTCCATTATCTCTTTTCCACAGCTCCTTCAGGAGGAGATGGCGAAGAAGGCAAGAACGAAGGGAACCTTGATCGACAAGATGCCTCGATGATATCGCGACGCCAACGGGGAACGAAAGGAGTCTTGGTGACACCAGTCTTTGGACATCGGTGCAAGGTTGGACACCGTCTGTAAGAGCCAGATCAGGTGCGGGGCAGGCAGTGATCACTCGCTGCAAGCCCAAGTACTATGAAGCCCTTGGTTTTGTCTATTCGTAAATCTATTTTGTCGAGTCGAGGACAGTTTGTCGGCTGAGAGTGAGGAGTAAGAAAGTCAATTTTGGGCTCAATTGAGTAATGGCCTTGTCCCACTGCACCGTTTCCTATCCATTTGAGATCCGGAGGGTACTAGCAGGAAACAAAATGATGCAGACCAAGTTTGGAATGGACAGAATACTTTTGATTTGGCTCTACGTGAAACAAAACGTCTTGGAACTTCAAAATTTGCTAGATACTGACCATTCCGCCACATTTTGGTCGGATAAGAAACGGAAGGAGAAACAGTGCGATGGGACTAGGCCATAATGCATAACATCTTGTACATTGTAGGTCAAAGCCTTTTCTATTTGATCAATGCAACATTTTCAGAGGTTAAGGATATCTTATTCTTCAAATATTAATTATTCTTTCTCGACTGATAAATTCAAGTTTTATTTTGTTGGCTACTATTAATTTCACATTCATGAAAAACAGCATCCTGAAATGTGTTTCATATTTAACTCTGAGAGGAATTACAGGGGCTTTATGATGTTTAAGGGCTAAATCGCCTCGCTACTTTGTATTTTTTTCTCTCATATTGAGTCTTGTTGAAGTCGCACCATGGCCAAAAAAAGGGAACCAATCTAGATCTAGCCTAGATTGTATGTTAATTGTCACCCATTAATATTAAAACTATTTAAAATGCCAATATCACACCACACTGTATGAGCGTTTTAAGGAAAATAATACAAGTTTCATGATAGTCATGATTTCCTGGCTCCTATTAAATGATTAGACAAATTTGTTGATGTTCTTTCCACAGTTGGTTGATAGGGCAACAAATTTGGCAATGCCCTGTTGCAAATTTCAGATATTGATGACGCAGTTCAGGGGGATGTTTCACAAAGATTCTCTAAGTTGAACTCAACTCTTAAGTTGGACCTAACAATAAAGGAAATATGTTAATTTCTTTGTTCAAATAGTTCAAATTGATAAAAAATCAGTCATATTTGTTATCATCAAGGAGCCTTAAAGGGATAGTAACTTTGTTGACATGTGCAAAAAGTGATGAATGGTTGATACAATGTATATTGTTGTTATCTCATATGTCCACAGGGTATTGTGTGAAAATTTCAAGTCAAATAGACATTGTATGGCCAAGTAATGAGCGAAAATGCAAAGTGATATTCAGTAACTCACTGCACTCACTTTGTACACGGAAGAAAAACTCGCCCGGAGTTTTTCTTATCTGAATACTTCAATCATACATATCTTTGTAACAAAAGGGAAATTTGAAAAACCGAAACCTGTCCCGTGATTTTATTGTTAATACGAATACAACAAGGTAGAAGGGAACCGCTAGAATAAAAATTTTATTTTGAGGATTTGGACAATGTTACTAAGTCCTTTTAAGTTATTAGTATGCATTTTGTGTTGGAAGTCTAAAATACTCGCATCTTTGCTTTTTAATATGTTCTATTCCAAGGCTACAAATGGCTTTCCATATAAAGTGTTAGATCCAACTTAGAGTTAAGTTCATCTTCATGAAACACCCCCTTGCCTTGGCAGCCCTCTCTAGAGTAAGTTTTTATGTAAGGGTTGTATACTAAACTATGAGGGCTTAGTTGTGCACAGATGGTCACAATTCGCAAACAGAAATGACATACATATCCTTCCTTGAATGCATTTACAATCATTCAATGTACACGGTTTGTTGAGGTTGCGTTAGCATCACTTTGATTCACAAGATCTATTTGGAATGTTATGGCCCGGTCAGATATCAACGGATATCGGAAACGTATGCCCAACGAATAGACAATTTGCGAAATTTAATTATCCGGTGATGAAAGTCGTCTCCATTGCTTCATGTACAAAACATAGAACAACGTACATCACCGGACAAGGAACGGACAAGAAACGTATAGAACGGATGGAAAATTTAGCTCTCCGTTTGACATCCGTTTGCGCAATCCGTTGATATGTGACCGGGCTATCAAGAGCAAACTTGTTTTCATGACATGTTATTTTGTATTACTACGGTATTATACATTAAGTTTTTAGCAAAGGTAGATCATTGTGTTTGTGTGTGTAGTTCTGGAAGGGGGGAGGGTGGGGAGGGAGGTGGGGATGGTGGATATCCCTCTTAACCCCTTGACTTTGGGAACTGGGTGGGTTGTATACGACGTCTATGGAGATTTCAGAATCTTCATGGGAAAGGGTTAATAACATTGGCACAGTTAATGGATAATATCTATATGCAATCTTGTTCACAGCTTACTGATAATCTCTGAGATGGTGCTCCATTCCACACAGAGCAAAACTCATCAGTATTCCACATCTAGTTCTCTAATTGGTCTGTGGTTTTCACGAGAGACTTTTTGTTTCTTGTCCAACACACATGATGATGTTGCCCCTCTTGTTTTCTGGGTTGTAAGTGTTCTGCGGGAACCCAGACCAGACAGTGAAGCATGTGGTAAACGACTGCCCTCTCCGATGTTTGCTGATAGTTTTGCGGGGATTCATCAGACAACAGATGCTGCTCTGACCTGGCTGAGAAACCTAGACTTGAATTTATAAATGTGCATATATGTCATACGAAACAAACAAGTGTTCCCTCTGAGCCATAATTTACTTTATTTGCCATCTAATTCCCTAAGTGGTCTGTGGCTTCCCCAAGAACGTTTGCGTCTTATTTTCATAGATGTCAATATATAAAGTCCTGAGATACTTTGATGTATGTATTGATATACAGAATCCTTTCATTCAAGCTTCAAATCAAATTACATGTAGTTTTTACAAAGATGTTTAATGATTACTAACCTATGGATGAAAGGGGTAAATCATCTTCATCTTCATCTTCAAGCAGGTCTATCACCTCTCCCTTCCACCATCCTCCCTTGCCTCGCATGTGGACAGTTGAGCCAAGCTTTAGGACTTGCATCCGGTAATACAGCTCGGTCCTGCATACCCTATTTACCTCCCCAGTCCGCTGCCACTTGACGAGCACATCTTTTGGAATCTCCTTGTTCATATCTACTGTACATTAAGAAGAATCAGTTGGAAATTAATAATGACATTGTTTGAAAAAATGTCACATACGCAAGAAATGGTAATCTCTTGCTTATTCAATTTTACATCACTCTAAATAAATAATATAGTTTATCAATTAATGGTTACACAATTTCTATTATCAGTGGGCTGTGATGTACGGGAGGTGGAAGCTTAACCCGAGGCTTAAGCTAACACAAGGAAAATTGTATGTCAGTAAGTTGAAGATATATGTTGCAATTTTTTTTGATGATGCAAAAGAAATTGTTTTCCACACAGTCCAAACTTGGGAACATTCAAATTAGGCCCTTTAAAGTTTTAGGGCACGGTACTCTAGACTTAATTTGCTGCTCAAGGTCAAACTTAGTTCAGAATGAATTTAATATTTACACGACTAAAATAAAACATCCGTAAATTAGATGTATACGAGAGCTTGCAACCACAATAGTATCTGTCTTGGGCCTACTCAGTGAAATAGTTATTCAGTTAACACAATTAATTCAGTCGTATCAGTACTTGGATCTACTTCACCCAACGCAAATATTATTGCGGTTAAGTAGGCCCTAGTTTCCTACCTAAACTAACCCGCGGACGCTGCCACAAAGTGGCAGCGCCCTGAGGCCTGAAGACTTGTATGGATTCAGTGTGTAGTAAACTAGACTGTGTGATCGCCGACATTTTGCAAGGATTCCATGAAGAGAAAATGTCATTTTTCCCTCTTTTTATCTTTAAAATTGGAAAACAAGTAACCTGCAAGAAATTGTAAGTATCTTATCTAACAGTGCGGCATGTTTTTCTTGAAAGCAAAGCTTTCTTTTGGGGTCTAGTAGAGCCCTTCCGTTTCAGCCATTTTATCAACTCGGATTGGGTTACCGTGCAATGCGGCTCGAACGCGAAGCATTCGGGCCGGTTAGCCCTAAACTTAAAGATCTAGTAGATCTATTCTCTAGACTATAGAGTCTAGTTAGTTTAAAACTTTTCTTAAAAGTTAAACTTTAATTCAGTAACTAAAACATGAGGCTTTCTGCCTGGTTTGGCCATTTGCAATGATGAAAATAACGACACGTCATAAGCTCAGTATCGTGCAAAGATTCTGCCATACCTTTGGCCATGAGGATAAGTTTAACTATATTTATAAAAATAACTTTAACATAAGTCCCAGTCTTTCATTAAACATACAGAGTGCGAGTGTGGAGACAATGCAAATTTTTAAGTGTGTGGGACTGATGATTTCTCGGTTCTCTTTTCAGTTGCAGACACCTAGATCTACACATCCACGAACTGGCACACATTATACTCGCCTGAATTGGAGAATTATTTCAGTAGAGCAAAAAGTTAATGATGAAAATAATGTGATTTCGTACCTGGTTTTTAATTGTAACACAGAACAGCTAGACTAAGTGGCAGTGTAGACTCGGACAGTGTAGCCTGTAGTTCATCCATGTAGCATAGTGAATTAGTGATAGCATAGTGATCGATCGATCGTATCGTCTGCTTGGCCACTGCACTAGCATTGCGCATACGCAAGTGCTTCATTCGCCGCTTCTCCGCTTTCTCAGTACAGTGTGCATTGAGCTGGTAGGACATTGCGAAGTGGCGAATGAAAATGTTCGCCGTTACGTAATGCCACATTTTTTTTTTTGTCTCTATTTTCGAATATCAATTTCTGAAAATCAATGATATCGTGAATTTTGAAGACTGAAATTCAGATATGTGATAGAGTTGGGTATAGACATCAAAAATATGCCAAAAACTCAAAATCGAAAAATCGACCGAAATTTGAAGATTCGCCGGTACGTAATGTCACCGATGATGTGTTCAACACACATCTACGTGCAGTTTCATTCAAAGATCGAGACTTCAGAAATCAGGACTTTCCCATGAAATTTGGGACAGTTGGCAGGTCTGTTATCACTTTTCCTGTGGTTGCAGCATTACCCTTTCATTTGATTGACAATCCTCCATTTCCTCTGAGTTGAACACACATGAAGGCATGATTGAATCCCTGGGCATATTTTGAAATGCTTTTTCTTTTCGTCTTGTAACTCAGTCAAATTTCTAGTACATGGAGACTCGTAGACAAAAGAATTCACAAGTTCCAATAATTTAAATCTAGATCTTAGAGGTCTGGAGATTCAATTTTTTGTTTGCCATCTTGCTCGTTTCACATGCAGTGTGAAAACATCTCTACATGGAGGTAGCTTTGCGATGGATAGAGATTTACTAGATGCTAACACATAGCTTGTAGCTTGATCAACGAGCTGTGTGCTGTCCTGCACTTATTCTTTGCATCATAGAGTTACAAACATTTGTACACTTCCTACCAAACAATGGTACCACCAAATGTATCGTGTTACTGTTACTTGCACTAAGACCAGTCTCGTTATCAGATCCTACTATCCCCTCAGTGCAATGAAGGGATAGTATGGCCAGAACCTTGTCGCTGATTACGTCCGTTTTATGGTGCAGGTCCTCCTCCTGAGAAAGTAAACAAAAAGTATTGTTACTTACACTATACAGTCCAGCCTCATTGTCGGATCCTACTATCCCCTCAGTACATTGAAGGGATAGGATTGCCAGGACCCGGTCACTGATGTCATCCTTGTCTTGAGCAGGCCCTCCTCCTGAAGAAGAAAACAAAAAGTATTGTTACTTAAACTATACAGTCCAGCCTCATTGTCGGATCATACTATGCCCTCAGTACATTGAAGGGATAGGATTGCCAGGACCCGGTCACTGATGTCATCCTTGTCTTGAGCAGACCCTCCTCCTGAAGAAGAAAACAAAAAGTATTGTTACTTACACTATACAGTCCAGCCTCATTGTCTGATCCTACTATGCCCTCAGTACATTGAAGGGATAGGATTGCCAGGACCCGGTCACTGATGTCATCCTTGTCTTGAGCAGGCCCTCCTCCTCAAGAAGAAAACAAAAAGTATTGTTACTTACACTATACAGTCCAGCCTCATTGTCTGATCCTACTATGCCCTCAGTACATTGAAGGGATAGGATTGCCAGGACCCGGTCACTGATGTCATCCTTGTCTTGAGCAGGCCCTCCTCCTGAAGAGGAAAACAAAAGAACATTGAGAATTTAAATATATTTCTTTTTTAGTATGAAAACGATTGATAATGACTTGCCCATTCATATTTCTTGCAAATTATATTGGCCCTATTAAATCACCTCAAGTTTTCACCAGCGATATACATACCTCTTTCTTTTATATTGTATCCTCTTGCAATTTCCATAAATTTCTGACTGGACTAGGAATCTCTGGCTTTGCTATGTTTGGAGATATCCTGTTTCTCGTTTGCCATCTTGCTTGTTTCACATGCATGTTGAAAACATCTCACATGGAGGTAGCTTTGCGAGTTATAGAGATTTACTTGATGCTAATCTCACCCTTGGCTTGTTCAACGAGCTGTGTGCTGTCCTGCACTTACAGCGTGTTCACACACAACAAATTTTTATCCCGAAACATTGTATAAAGAATCGTGATTAACGAAACGTCGTATAGAGAATCATCATATAAAGAAACATTGAGCATTCACACACACAAAAACAAGATCCCGAAACATCGTATAGGTGCGCAGTTTGCTACTGCGCAGTGTGTTGTCTTTTTTTCTCTCTGCTGTCTTTTGTGGGCGCGCACAAATTTGAGTGAATTCGTACAAGAATACCCAGTTCCCGATTTCGCTTTTCTCCGTTTTTAACGTTTTTATTTGAATTAGCATTATTACATTCACTTTGTTCACCTTCATCTGCATGATTATCAGTCTCGGGCTCGGCTTCAGTCTGTACCGCTGCCTCTGGCTCTGGCTCTGCATTTGATTTTAACCCACTGTCGAAATCCAGGGGTGGCTTGGTGACTGGCCGTGTCTCCACCACAGCATCAATGGCATTGTACCACTCTGGTATTGGAATACTCCCTTCCCCTGACTTGTTTAACTTGTCTTTTAATTTGCGGTACTCCACCCGCAGTTGATTGACTTTGTGCCGCACCTTCTCACAAGGCCTTGTCACGAACGTCTCTGTTGCGGTGGGTCCCCGCGAATAATCTCTGTATTCTATCGCTCCCCCAAACATCGAGGAGGCAATTTACTTCCACAATGCTCCACGTACTCTCCCTGTCTAATTTGCAGGTACACAGGGTCCTCCATCCCCCAATGAGCAATGGAGTGCTTCCTCTCTTACTTCCTCAGCTTCTTTCGATTCTCTGTGATGTCCTCTGGAGATCAGCAAGTTCTTCCTCAGGAGTAGACTGCATCTGTTCTTGGAGGTGGTAGAACGCTGTAGTTTGCCAGCGTATACATGCTGCCAGTTCCTTTCTGTACTGGATTGTTGCAGCAGTGCTCTATCGTTCAGCGATGAATGCACTCTCATTTCCACGGTTGAACCCATGTTCATCACTGAGCTCTTTTAGCTCTTTGTTTGATATCTTTTCTTCTTTGATCATTGTAGCTTCAACTACATAAGGGGATTCTGGCTTCCAGTGCAAACGCGTCAATCACACCAACAAATCAAACAAAGTAGACAGTTCGACGATGAATGAATTGAATATCCAACGAATGTCTTTAATTCGATGCTGTATAGGACGCCCTCTTCTCAGTATCCACCTCGGTGTCCAACGCCTTGTTGAGACCACCCGAGAATAAAGAGGGCCCCACCATGGGAATAGCCATAACCGACGGCTTCTCCGCCAGTCTGGCCAACCCAACAGCATTCAGAGCCAGCTCCCGACGTTGACGACGGGCGAAAAAATAATCCTGGACACCTGGTCGAACATCAGCTCTGAAATACCCAGAAGGAGGTCTCCAATCGACACGCGATCCTCCGGAGAAACTTCCAACTCATCAGCCCTAGCTGCGATGCTCTGCAACGATGTCGAAAACACTGACAACCGAAGTGCGAAACTCTGTCGTAACAATCATTGTTTTTTCAATGCAAAATGTAGAAGGGCTCTGCAAAGGGCATTTTGTCTCTTTGCTGGGGACATCTCCTTTGTTGAACTGGTGAAACTTCTTGAGGTATGCCCAGAGCCTCTCTACAGCCTCCCCATCCGTCATGCCAGCTCCAGGTTTATTCTTAATGTTATAAGTAACCTGACAGTCTGCCTTATGGACATAGGCATGGAAAGCTGGGAAAGAGACACTATATACCTTTCCCAAAAAGTCTTCTTGTCCATTTCTCTGCAAATGTGTTTCAAACTTGCAGGCAATATCATAAATGACATACAGCTTGTTGTATTGCGATAAAAATTGTTGACAAAAATGGTGAAATATTACAAAAGAAAATGAAATTACCTTCAAAAATTTGAATTCAAATTCTGTGCCTGTCCTGTCATGACAGAACTTCGTCCCTCACATCCATGGCCGACATCCCCTTGTGTAGGAGCGTTGGGTAAATGTGTTTCAAGCTTGCAGGCAATATCATAAATGACATGCAGCTTGAGTTGGGTACCCTCGATCTGACCCAGTAAACGGTGGAGCATGAAGACTGGGGAGGCAAGTCTCTCACCATGGAACATGTTGAAGATTGCCAGGGGGAACCCATGCCTACAGACTGCAGCAAAGACCTCCTTAACATCTAGGGCACTGGTGGTCTTCTTTGATCTAACGAGTGATCCTGCTTGAAAATCACTGCAATCTGCTACTTGCTGGCCTGAATCTTTGTTAATCTTTGAATGGGACATTGAAAACAATGCTTGAGTTGGGTACCCTCAATCTGACCCAGTAAATGGTGGAGCATGAAGACTGGGTAAGCAAGTCTCTCACCATGGATCATGTTGAAGATTGCCAGGGGGAACCCATGCCTACAGACTGCAGCAAAGACTTCCTTAACATCTAGGGCACTGGTGGTCTTCTTTGATCTAACGAGTGATCCTGCTTGAAAGTCATTGCAATCTGATACTTGCTGGCCTGAATCTTTGTTGCACCCATCAACAAAATGTTGGGACAGCTTCATCCTCTAAAAAGATCAATCTTCTAGTGAAGCCCAGATTTGGTAAACAGAGCTTCCTCTTGCTCATCCCGTCTGCCTAGCTCTTCCCCCAACACGTCCTCCTCTTCCCCAACCATCGGGAGATCTCTTGTGTATTGTTCTCTGCAAAAACAGACAAAATTACAAAGTACACACATCACATTAAATTTATGATCTAATACATTGTAAATCTAGTCTGAAGAGTACATATTATGATACTTTAAATCTCTATTCAAATTCAGAGTCCTCTGAATCTTCCACATATACTACATGATCTTGAAATAGATGCAAACATCAATAATGTTTCTATATCATATTTGTTGAACTACAACTCTATTCAAATTCAGAGTCCTCTGAATCTTCCACATATACTACACGACCTTGAAATAGATGCAAACATCAATAATGTTTCTATATCATATTTGTTGAAATACCACTCTAGTCCTGATGCAAATTTGTAGGACAGACTATACCAGCGTTGTTCCTTGTCTGATCTGCAATAGCCTGTGCAAATCTAGATTCAATGCTGAGGACTTTCTTGTATGACACGCTCAGAGCATACATGTGTAGTAGTGCTGCCATCTTCTTGCTCCTTGTTTGGGAATGCAATTTGAGGGCCAGAAACACTGCAAGAGGCGGCTCACAATTCAAATTCGCAGAAAGAGAAGTCATATTTAGCATGGCCAACTGACTCACAGAAAGTATCTTCCTGGAATTCTCTTGGTCTGGCGTTGATTTGGGTCCTGTGAGGAGTTGACGGAAGAAATACTTCATAC
Organism: Echinarachnius parma; assembly: GCA_037951105.1. Taxonomy (NCBI): domain Eukaryota; kingdom Metazoa; phylum Echinodermata; class Echinoidea; order Clypeasteroida; family Echinarachniidae; genus Echinarachnius; species Echinarachnius parma. The sequence goes on along the minus strand of JBAMJV010002972.1, from coordinate 227,689 downwards.
GTTGTGGAACAGACGATTCTTCGCAACCTTTTGGAAATGGAACTGACTGATCTTTGCTGTAGATCTTTATCCTCTCGGTACCTCCTGCTGCTCTCTTTTCTCCTCCTTTAATTTGTAGGGTACTGATCGATAACAAAGTGAATTTGGCCAGAAAACGGTTGTGTAGCCATTGCCACCAGTTTTTCAAGGATGCTCTCTGCAAGATTACCAATTGTCTGGAATGATGAAATACATCCACCAAACTCTTGAATAAGTGCCATGCCCTCAACAATCCAAACAGTCCCTCTTGGAATGGTTACCACATTTGAAGATTCCTCATTTTTTGTCTCGAGATGCCTAAGCAAACTAGCCTCGTTTCTATTCACCAAGTTTCCATCATCCGTTGCCAAAGCTGATGGAAATGCTGTGAGTGTGTGCTGCATCAAGTTTTTGATGTTGACATCTCTGCTGCATTGTGCAGCGATTAGCAATTTGGCCAACATGCTCCTATCCGTCTGTTTGGGGTATAAGCTTTAATACCTGTATGACACTATATGACACACTAGTGTTGCGGTGTCGTTAAAAATTATTTCCAATCCAATCCTATCCGTCTGGGGTTTGAAGTGTTTACCTTGCTTCTTGACTGAAGTTGTATCATCCTAACCGCAATACCTGTCATCAACACCTCCTGAAAGTAGCAATCCACCAAACCATTGACAAACAACAGTATTTAGGCGACAAAGAACACAAACTTGCCTGTTGAGAAGATTATGTCGAGAACATTTATCAGACTTCATTTAAGTCGTTTTATAATAAATCCACAGATGTGACACCTCCCCCTAAAAGAAAGATTTGTTCTATTTATCGAACAATACTGAAAAGCCCAAACCTTTGTCCCAGCAAGCAAACGGGATCACATAATAAACACTGGAGAGATGTCTAAAAACACCCTGTGGTGCTGCATTTTCAAGCTCTGAAAACACAGGTCCAGTGGGATTGACTATTTCATCAAATCGTAATTGTCTTGAATGACTGTTGTTGAGTGATGCGAGTGCCTAATTCAGCTTTCGTGTGTGAAAAGTCATTTGCTTTGTCAGGCGTATGGCAAATCTTCTGTCCATTCCTGGACTTCTTCAGGAGTTCTTTTACATAGAAGTGCCGAGAAGAAGCATTCTTGACTCGGATAAGAGCTTGACGCCATTTCTTTTGCTCATCCTCCTCTAATGCCTGCAGGTACACAGGGTCCTCCATCCCTGAACGAGCAATGGAGTGCTTCCTCTCTTACTTCCTCAGCTTTTTTCGATTCTCTGAGATGTCATCCACGTACTGTTTCTTTTCCTCAATTTCCATCTGTAATTTTTGTATTTTCATAATGAGCAATTGTTTCTCTAGTTGGATTTTCTCTTTTTCAAGTACAAATTTCTCGCGCTCTTCTTTGCTCCTTGCTATTTTCTCGACCAAATACTCATCGTATACATCTTTCCTACATGCAGACGCTGACGCTGACGGGAGAATAGTGCATTTGCCATGGTTGAGCTCAAAACCTGTAAGACAATGAAAACCATAAAAAGAGCCTGCATATTCATAGATGTTTGGGAGATGATTTAGTTGTCTTGGAGTTGTACTGCTAACCTTGATCTATCCGTGTTGTCATCTCTCTGTATAAAAAAAGTTTTCAGATCTGTTTTACATGAAAATATAAAAACGCACAATCTTAGGAACATTTTAGAGCTAGCATATTGTTTGCCGATTCCTATACAAAATGACCATAAAATCTCACCTGGCTGGCCAGAGACACTCTCATTCTCGAAGACGGAGTCAGTGCAGATGGTCTGAAGAAATTTTGTACAGTTTGCGTAATCCAGAACCTGACTGAACATCCCAGTCGTGTACATTGAGAATGTGATGCCAAGAGATCTGCTTTCCACGAAACTGAAAAATACAATTGAAAATACAAATCAATAAGTAACAATTTACCTCACCCCTATTGGAATTGATCATATTCCAATATTCTCCCATTAAAGAGGTCTCCGCTTTGAATCCCATATACAGAGAGAAACCATTGCTCTATTTACATTTTTATTATAATTCTGGTTAGTTTCCCTTATATTATTATACATTATTATACTTGGTACTTGAGTTCATGGATCAGCTGTTTTATCATTGTTCACAGTATTTCTTTTTTTCAATTGTGTTTCAGTTCATACTACCAGAAACTTTTTTTTCCGACAATGTAGTAAGTCTTTCACACATCTACAATTGTAAACAATTTGTAAAAAGCCAAACAAAAAAAGTGGAAAAATAACACAAAAAATTACAGCACTTACCATAAGATTTTTTGTTCTCGTGTGACTTCCACTGTTTGCAAAGTTGTTTCTGACTGTTTTTATGAGGTGGGGCGGGTCTGCAAAATAGTATACTTTGCGCCCTCTCGCAAATGGATTCCAGGTCCAGTGATCGTTGTCTGACTCTTTGCACAGGTCGTAAAACTTCCTGTTGCTGCTTGCACCCTCAGATGTGATTGCGCGTACCCTCAACCCCCAAGTCTCCAATAGTTCAATCCCGTCCCACACACATGAATATATCTGATCACAGGTCAAACTTTCACATGGAAAGTAGGCGAATGGGCATTTCATGTTTGGAAAAAACTAACTTCTCGCGGGGTACATGTTTGTATGGCACATATTGGAGGTTGAGGGGATGTTTGGGCCTTGATTGCTGCTAATAATAGGCTCCTGTATATATAGTGCATGGTCCACATCTCTTCTCATTTTGTTGGATGAGGAGATGGCAACTGTTATGGCGTATTGTGGAACTATCGGGATAGAGGTGGCGATACACTGGCATGTTGTCAATCCTTTCATCCGGAAGAATGTTGCAGTCTTTGTTACCCGAACAAACGATTAGCTCCCCGAAAATGCTGATGACATTTTTAAAGTCTTCTGCCTCACGTAGGTATGGAGAAAGACTTAATACGGCAGCACACTTCTCCACCAGCTTTCCATACACCCTCATGGTCCAGCTACCGTCTTTGTGCACAATCAGTACCTTGGCCGAGTTGCCATCTTCATCAGAAATGATGAGCAGCTTGCACGGGCTGCGGGACAGCACATTTATCTGTGGAAATTGGCTAGTGATTTTGGTGATGTGGCATGGCTCGGGTTTGGGCACACTCTCACACACTTCGCAGCAAGCATCATACACAACAAAATTGTGCACTTTAATGTTCAGTGGCACTTGTTTTCCCTTCTTACTCTTTCCTTTCTTCCATCTGATAAGCTTACGGTGGCAACTGCTACATAGGAATGCTGGATGAATGCTGCTGTCATCGTCAGCTACGTCAATGTCTAAAGCACCCTTGATAGTCCATTGATTCTTTTGGAGAATGAAGCTTAACAAATTCTTGTGGAATGCGCTTCTTGGTTGTGAGATTTGTCCGTTTCTTTGAAACACTTCACAACATGGCTAACAAATAAAAAAGCTAACTTCGCTTTCCCACAACCATTCAAATGAAGACCGTCATTTGCGTCTCTGCTTATTTTCCAAGTTGCTTCCTCCTAATGTACATTGTAAGGGGCAACAGGTGCTGGGGGCAGACATTTTGTTGGTCCTGTCCAGACCTTTGTAAGGGCACCAACTGCTACATATGGTATGTAAGCAGGAATCCTGTCTGGGATGTGCCTGTTGGGAGAAAGTTTCTGCTCATATTTTGTTTTGACCCGGCAATTTTTGTTGGCACCTTGACCTCCAGATTGGCGATTCAATAAACCACATTCTTCTCCTCCCCCTCGTAATTCTAAGAGAGCTTGATGTCGGCATCATAGCCGAGCTCTTTCTTCTCATCATTGGCGGTTTGGACGTCATCTTCCCATGAGGATAGTGAAGAGACGTCTCCGTTAATGATCGGGTCTTTTACGATCACTGTACCACCAGGTCCAAATCAGTCTCATGCCATGGTGTTTTTATTTCCTTTGTTTTCCGTAGGCCCAAGGCCTTTATTAAAGTATTAAATAAATCACAAATTAACAAAATAATATCCGCGGGCTAAATTATGTGCTTGCTCAGGACTGGATGAGTTTTTAACAAAATCGGATGATATTGTTGTTACTTGGCAGTGCCGAACAATTCTTGCCGCAAATGGAAATAACGGTGCAATTGACAGGACCAATTAGTTCATTTGTCGTTTCCGGTCCAATAGTTGATTCTTGTCCGTTGGTTGGGCTAACATGTTCCATCACACCCACAGAGCGCCCTTCTTCTGTGGGTCTTACATGTTTAAACCCTTCGCATGATAGGAGTTGGAGCGCCTCGAAATGTGGCCGATCTGACCACACGCGTAGCAAGTTGGCGGTTCCCGTCTTGTGTCCTGTGAACTTGGTTGTATGCCTGGGGCTGGCATACTTGGGCCAGTCACAAATCCCTCCAGTGTTCCCAAGCGGTTCCCTAGTTGTCCATGGCCGTCGACTAGTCGGTGGATGGTCTCTAGTTATTGCTGCTGGGCGTGCTGTATCTGTGCCAGCTGGCATCGCATTGACTCGAGGAAGTCCTGCATTCTGTCCTGTTCCTCCTCAGACTTGGGTTTGATGTCATGCCTTAACAGGCCCACTTGCGTCTGTCGAGTCTCCTCAGCGATCAGGTGGAGCTCTCGCCTCGGCTCCTTGAAAGGCATGTCCCTCGGTCGCATCGGGGCTAATCTGTCTTTCACTGCTCGGTCCCGCAGTCCGCATATGAACTGGGTGCAGATTGCCTTGTCTGATTGTGTTTTGTCGGAGTGATCTTCGCCAGTGAGTGCCCTCCATAGCAGCGCTTCCAGGGCAATTGCATATTCACTCGGCGTCTTGTTGGGGTGCTGCATCCGGGCGTAAATAGCTGCCATGGGGGATACCGTCGGGTGAGATTCGGCATATTCTTCTAGTACTGTAGTTCACTGAAGATTACCTTTGGCGCGGGGATACAGTCATTTCTTCTCTCCAGGTTGAGGTTTATCCTTCCCCCGTGACTGTACGCGTTGTAGGTTTAGGAGGTTCACTTCTGTGTCTGGGTTCCCAGAACAAGCATCTGCGAACCCGCCTTATTTGATTTTCGATTTCACGCTCAAGACTACAAAACATAAGCCATTCGACGTGTTCTAGCTGCATCAGGTGATAGTTTTGAAAAAACAACTACACTGGAGTGCGGTTACCTTCGGTTGAAATACTATGGCTGTTGTGTGCAGCTCTGAATTCTTGTAAGTGCTGGTTGATTTGTGGCAGAAAAGTAAAATGTAGGCAAAAAAGATCAGTGCTGTTGTCCGGATCAAGGATTCCTTCTTCCTCAAGGTCAATAAACAGTTGCCTCTCTACATGCTTGTTATGGACGGGGCTGCCAACAATCACCGGTCAGCATAATTCCTCTCTCTCTCTCTGAACATGGCTTCCCACACCTTTTGCTTTTCCCCGCAAGGTCAGAACGGACCCGAAGGGGAAAACCATACTGCTAAACTGCAGCCTCAAACGGGTTAAGAACTGTTAGTGTGCAATTATTTGCACTGCAGTGAAAATATGCAATGAGGCGGGAATATCCATCTATGGCAGCATGAATGACAAACTTCCATCGGATGAGCTTGTGCGTCCCATCAATATGCCACAACAAATTTGGACATGGGACAGAGTCGACCCTTCTTGTGACTGTCTTCTTCTTCCTCCTCTCAACACCTTCAGGATCGACGAGATGAAGTGCATCCCTCAGTCTTGACCTAGGCACTTTTATGTTCCTGGATCTAAGGTGGCCCATAATATAAGATACACCTGCAGGAAAATGTTATAAATATTAACAACATTTAAATATGCTCGCAAGAGTATACAAGAGTAAAGTATTGAGAATAATTAATATTATATATTGGTCTATACTGGTCTCGCACCATGGTGTTTTGTTTTCCTTGATGGACAAGTTTCAGAAATTCTCTTGAAATACTTTTCTGGGTTATTACACGACACCTTTTCTCCATTCAAGGTTTGAAACATGTCACAACATGACAGGACAAACCACATTCTCTTCTGATATACATGTATATATCAGTCCAAATCTGCCTCATGCCATGGTGTTTTGGTCATTCCTTTTGTTTGCCGTGGAGAATGAAGCTTTAGAACTTCTGTTGAAATGCGCTCCTGGGTTGGTACAGGAGTTTGTTTCTTTGTTCAAGTTGTGAAACATTTCACAACATGACTGTCAAATGACAAACCACATTCTCCTCTGATATATCACAAGTTCTAAATCTGCCTCATGCCATGGTGTTTTGTGTTCTTTTGTTTTATATGTGGGATGAATATTTAAGAAGTTCTCTTGAAATATGCTTCTTGGTAAGTACAGGAGTATGTCTCTCCGTTCGAGGTTTGGAACATTTCAGAACATTGCTGTCAAACTACAAAGCTAACATTCCTTTTCCACGAGCATTCAAATAAATAAAGAGTGCAATTGTCATATAATCCCCTCCCCCTTCCCACTACACACGCACACAAATCTGTTTTGTGTATAACATGCTTCTTACTTAAATTCATAGGACAAATCAAATTACTTTGTTTGATTTTTTCATTTTTACAGCTTAAATTATGTGTACCTACACTCTAAAAACAACTTGTCTTGAAACTTAGTAATTCTGTTGTGAATTATTTAGTGTAACCAGTAGTTTGTAACATTTCTGTTTAACTACGAGGGAGAAATTACCACCTAGCAAAATGAAATTTATTAAATTTTTTTTTTTTGGGGGGGGGGGGGGGCAAGTACATTTATATGTATGAATTCATGATTTTACTTGCCTGAATGGGCAAGTAGAAAAATAAGTTAGTGTGGAGGCTTGCTTAAAGGGACGTAGTGACATTGTCCAAATCCTCAACATTTATTTGGAACAATAGTGGTACTCTCATACCTTATTATATTCATATTAACAATAAAAGCATGGGACAGGTTTTGGTTTGTCAAATTTCCATTTCGTTCAAAAGATATTCATGAATGAAATGTTCAGATGTTAAATTGTCTACGGGATAATTTGAACAGTGTACAAAGTAAGTGCAATAGGTTAGTGAATATCACTTTGCATTTCTGCTCATACCTCTGCCAAAAAACATCCAATTAATGTGAAATTTTCACACATTACTTTCTGGACATATCAGATCACACCAACACACATTGTATTAATCTCTCCTCTTTTTATGCACTTGTCAACAAAGTTACTAGATCCCTTTAAAGCGGAGTAATTGCAAACAAATAATTGCTCTTGATTCTTGTGTCTCCAAAATTTGTGTTATGTACCTTTCCGTTATGAATATACATGTATATGCATGATGATGGTGTTCTACAGGATTAGTATGTACACATAACTATACAGTCTATACAGTCTCTTATTATAACCATAATTCGAGTGGAGATGCAATGCAGTAACTGTGCAGAACTTCTAACTTGGAACCACAAAATGGGTGATTGTGAAATGAGGCTTCAGAGAAGTAATATTTGGTTGAGTTTGTTTCATGTTTTATAGTCCATTGAAAGTTTTTAAAATATTGATTAAATGGAGATTTGTTCAAGTGCAAATGTGATTAAATGCATCTTAGCAATTGAACATAAAATTCTATTGCATAAAGAGAATCGAGCAGTAAGTTGTATGAATTTAACACCAGGTTGGTTTTTGGACTTGCATTAAAGGTAACTATTTATGCAACACCCCCTAGAAAGTAATTTGTTTAATTGCTTTTTAATATCTACTGGAAAGATGTTAATAATGAAACCTTTTTGTAACAAATGTGTAAGGTAGTGCTTCACAGTTGTGTAAATATTGTACATTCTATATTTTGATAAATAAAGCTTTTTTTACAAAATATAACTAAACAGTGTCATTTGTTTCAAGTTTGAGTCAATAATCAGACGTGGGAGACAAAATTTATTTCCTATTTTTGTCAAATTTTTAATTCATCCAAATGTGGTAAAATTTATACCAAAGTATCTACATAGTATAATTTATTACAAAATGCTTCAATGTATGCTCTGCTCATGCTGACTATTGAAACAATACAATTTAAAACTTACTCGAAAGGAGTGATCCAAATAGTCGCATCATGATATTTACATTTCCCAATACGTTAACAGTGAGGTCCTTTGTAACATTGGGACTAGCAAAATTACATTGTTTTAAGAGGTTGTTACATCATATAATAATAATAATTGTTGGTAATTCATGTTTTGAAGAAATGGGCATTGTAAGTTCAGACTATGTAAAAGCCTTATGTTAGTAAAATTAAAACAATCATATCTTTGCCAAATATTATCCAATGTTTTAGAAAAAATTATCAAATGAAAGCTTGTGGTGAGGTCTTTCTCATGACTTAAAAATCATTTTATGTAGACAAGTGCAGGTTTTTGCTAGACAACATATAAATTAAATTATTGCATTTATGTAACATGACATCCAGTACTTGTTACTTATGCGTAGATTGTACATTTCATTTCATGAAGATATACGTATAACTATTAGTTTGTACTGTAATGGTTACTAAAATTCAGTTTAACCAAAACTCAACGATGCCTGATAAAATAACATGTATGTACACGCCTCATATCATGAACATGCACACAAACACATCCCAATAAAAGGAAGACTGCAAGTTTCAGCAGCAGAGAAGTAGAACTACAAGATTGGGATTCACACACCAAACACAATACTGTAGTCAAGCATAGAAAAGTTATCTGTAGTGGGAATTGAACCAGCGACCTCAGGATTCCCTGCCCAGTGCACCACCAACTGAGCTACAGTAACAACAACCCTACATAATCAGTAGCAGATAAAGTAGAACTACAGGAACAGAATTCACACACCAAACAAAATACTGTATTATCAACTGTACATAAATAAATGGAGAGCACAGAAAAGTTATCTGTAGTGGGAATTGAACCAGCGACCTCTAGATTCCCTGCCCAGTGCACCACCAACTGAGCTACAAGTAACAACAGCCCTACATAATCAGTAGCAGATAAGTAGAACTACAGGAACAGAATTCACACACCAAACACAATACTGTAAGTCAACTGTACATCAATAAATGGAGAGCACAGAAAAGTTATCTGTAGTGGGAATTGAACCAGCGACCTCAGGATTCCCTGCCCAGTGCACCAACCACTGAGCTACAAGTAACAACAGCCCTACGTTATCATACTTAGCAGATAAAGTAGAACTACCAGGTCAGGATTCACACACCAAACACAATACTGTAAGTCAACTGTACATAAATAAATGGAGAGCACAGAAAAGTTATCTGTAGTGGGAATTGAACCAGTGACCTCAGGATTCCCTGCCTAGTGCACCAACCACTGAGGTCCCACATCTCTTTGTCAGCAGGATGCTTTCCTATAGTCGGCTATGCCATGGCATACTCTTAATGCAGTACTCAAAATTAGTACAGTCCCACTAAAATGCTAACAAATTATCTTCAGGCCACCAAACTTCATTGATTTCATTAATTTGAATTAGTCAGTCACTTCTCTAGCATTGCTCCATGGCCGGTATTCACAATTAATTCTTGTTCATTTCGTCATGAAATGTAAGGTTTTCACATGGTCCTTCATAAAACTGATGTAAATCTTGGTTTAAAATGATGTAATATGACACCAAACCAAACCATCTTTGCGAATTCCAGCATACACATTTGATCAAATTTTCCTGGTGTTTGATTAGTAAATGGTTATTAATTACATTTTACAGATCATAATAACAAGAAACTGTTGTACAGTTTAAGTACCTTTTCTTTCAAGATTTGAACACACAAGTTTATTTGCACATATACATACAATTGCATTCAAAAATACTATTCTGTAATTTTGAACAAAAAGACAAGAAATAAATCTGAATCCTATTCATAGAAAACAATGTATTTGCTGCAAATAAATTCATATCTTGTTACATAGCAACAAAAACTTAGTTGTAAAGTTTACAAAGGCAAAAAGAAAATGGGAAGAAATAATGATTACATATACAATTCTACTATACACTTATGTAAAGAAATGTATTCAAACAAATATATAGGCTGCAAGTGCAAGTTTAGGTCCAATTCGAATTGATCTATCGAGAAATTATACTCTTTAGGCACTATAATGTATTATTACAACTACCCTGACTTCATACTTTTCACTACACATGGGTTGAGAGCAGCATGTAGATAACGGTAACCCGTCTTGCTGAAGGACACACATGCAGGGATTTGAACCCATGACTTGCATTGAGAGAAGGACACCTGGGGCTTGTTTCATGAAAGGCTCTCAGCTATGCTGCCGTAATCCGACAAAAGGAAGCAACTGACAATTGGTAGTTTTCTTGTAAATGAGGATTTTTATGATGATATTTGTGCAGTTACCTCTTTTTGATCTTTTGATTTCTCATAAATGGATTGTCAGGTGACTTTAATTTGCTCACCATTGTGTAGAGCATAATTATATCTCAATTAACCCAAAACAAGTAAAAAGACTATCCATAAAATTGTCAGTTGCTTCCTTTTTGTCAGATTACGGCAGTATGTACGTTGTCTGGCGCGGAGGTATTGCGCAATTATCTTCGCATTCTGACCCTCAACAAAGCTTTTCAAAGGCTATCAACGCTCTGTGCGAAACGCATAGATAATTGCACCCTAGCTCTGGTGCCAGAAAATTCATATAGCAACGACTCTTTCATGAAACACGCCACTGGGGTGTTTCACAAAGATCTAACATTGAACTTACATTCTGAACTTACATTCTAAGCTAGGCTTTAAATTATGGTGGGCCAGTTGTAACCTTGGAATAACGAATCAAAAGAAGCAAAAATGCAAATATGTGAGACTTTTTAAGAAATGTTACTCAAAGAACATGAAATCTCCTTGATAATAGAAAATAAAGACAATTTCTTTTAACAAATATTTTGTTTTTCAAAACATTTTTGGCTACCTCAACAATTAGCAGATTTCCATAATTCTAAGTCCAACTTTAATTTTTAAAAATTGTTTTTTGTTGAACATCCCCCTAAAACAAGATACCATTGCATGACATTCCTACAGAGTACACACAGACATTTTGACTAAGCATGCATAGATAACCTAACAGAATAGAGGCAGTAGATTAATGGATGCGTCGTTTGGAGCACACCTCCACGTCGACGTCTACCTCAGCTCCAGGTCGATAATGAATATTCATATCGTGACGTCACGCAACGTCACTAGGATTAGGGTTTGGGTGAGTTTGAGGGCTAAAATTACAATGAGACCTTACTGACCATCAGCGTGGTGTACGTGGCCTACTAGTCACGCTGTGGACTTGTTATATGGGTTCGAATCCTCTCTCATGACTCTTCTTTTCTTTTGCCATAAATGGTGAGTAGCGGTTCATTTAGTAAATATATCATGCAGAGTTTCACTATCGAGTTGGAGGGGTGCTTCAAACGACGCACCTTTTCACTGTCGACGTGGAGGTGTGCTCCAAACGATGCACCCTAAATTAATAGGCAGAATAGGCAACATTACAATGAGAGATAATTATTTACAGATTTGTAAAGATAAGATAACTGCAGAAATATAATATAATAGATAATAAGAGAATTATAACTGACAGAAAATAGCACCGTAACGTTTAGAATTGCACATTGATATTGATTATCCCTTTTCTTTTAATGCCCAGTATCGGCACATGCGTTTCAAATATACACTACAAATGTCAATCCATTTCTCATTGATATTGAATATCCCTTTTCTTTTAACTCCCAGTATCGGTACATACATTTCAAATATACACTACAAATGTCAATCCATTTCTCATTGACATTGACTATCCCTTTTCTTTTAACTCCCAGTATCGGCACATACATTTCAAATATACACTACAAATGTCAATCCATTTCTTTCTGTTAGGAAATGCACTAGTAAATTAATTCTATATCTGAACATTAAGACTTGCACGGATACGCAATCCACTAGATAACATATTAGCTCTACCTACTGTTCTGATAACTTTGGTACAAAAACAACATATATTATAATTTAATTCTTTAATATCACATGCACACAAATGTCCCAAAACATGTATGGCATGAATTTAAATGCTATTGCCGTTACTCCTGGAGATTTAGGTCAAGTTTGTACCTGCACACTTATCATGTGAACCATCTCAACTCCCTGGGGAGCATACTAGCTCTGAGAACAACCACACATATGCATGAGGCATGTAAAACACTTTGTATTTCTAGAATAGAGTCTTATAATTATTAGAAGAGAAAAATACTTTACATAGAAAAATAGCATCTCCCTTTCCTCGACTACAACAAGAACATTGGCAATTTTAATTATTTTGTGTAATTTCAGTTTCATCATATATAAATCAATTCATCACATATTAGAAATACATGGTAGAAGCACATTCAAGTGTACATTAGAAATCTTATCTTAACAGTACATTCGTGCAATGCAACAGATTCACACATACCCGGTTTCTAGGGCCTATCTGTATGAAATATTGCATTATATTTCAAAACATTATACAAATTGTGTACTTGGTATCAATGTCTTAGCTTTGATGTCCTGGGGGGCGTTTCACAAAGATCCGAAGTTGAATTTAACTCTAAGTTGGACTTTAAAAAGTATGGAAAGCCGTTAGTTTCTTTGAACACAAATCGTAAAAGTCCTTTTAAAAGACATAAAATGTTGTTTCAAATCATTAATATTTGTCTATTATCAAGGAGAGTTCATGTTCTTGATGTAAAATTTATGAACATCTAAAATACGTGCATTCTTGCTTTTCGATATGTTTTTATTCCAAGGCAACAAATGGCTTTCCATACTAGTTAAGTCCAACTTAGGATCTTTGTGAAACACCCCCCTGATTTGTATATGACCAAGTCATATAACAAGATACCTGATATAACTAAGTAATTTCCATGGTATCAATCTCCTTGTTATAACGAAGTTCAAACTGTATTGATCATTTCAAATTCATTCCATATAGGTTATAACTATCCCATGGATTAAACAAAGTATGTCATATGATGTGATTTAATCCAGGGATAAACTAAGTAACCCATGGTTGAGAATTTAACTCATTCCAACCAAGATTCTTAAATTCCCATTGATTTGAACATAGCCCAGCAGGTTCCTCTAGTCAAAGTGTTAATAACCCGTTCACTTCAAGATTCTGAAATCTCCATAGACTTTGTACATGGCCCACCAGGCTCCCATTAGGCAAGTGGTTAAGACACTATGTAAGGGCAACACTTCTCAATAATTTAACATTTTTCTAGCAAGGATTGTTAGTGTTAAGGTGATAAGGAGGTAGTCCTAAGGGGTACAGTACAGTACTAAAGAATATAGTTGACGTATCTTTGGTAGTAACAATGTCCATATAATAATGAAGGAGATAAATATATCTGTAAATCTGTGTTTCTTACAATGGAGAGTGATTATTAAAAGTATATAATGTGACCTTACACCACAAAACCACTAATATGTCGCAAAAATTAAGTGAGCTAATTTACACATGACATTGAAGTAGAAGTCAATACCTATAATTTGTCATATTTGGATTAAGAAAACCCTCTCAAAATGAGAGCGAAAGACAAGTCGTTTTGTGGTGTAAGGTCACATATAATGTAATCATATTTGTTTCCTAAAATAAATCTTTGATACATACAGTGTATGTAGAAAAACGATATCATTGGGCATCAAACAGTCAAATATTAGTACATGTAATATATAATAATTAAGAAATATATATTTAGATAATCAGTGACATATTCAACATTACGCTACTGCCAGAGTTAATATTGTCTTTTAGACATAGTAACCTGTCAGTTCTGCACTTTCATAAAACACTTGCAATTGTTGTAGGCGTCCAATTATTGTAACTATTAGGTCAACAGCCAATCAGCATGGAGCATTTCAGCTGTTGCCATGATAGTTACAATAATTGGACACTTACAACGATTGCAAGTGTTTTATGAAACGGGCACGTTCTTGGCTGGGGTGTATGTAGAACGCACTGCCATTTAGCACAAATCAATTTCAATTCTTTGGACTAAGAGGGTTATTAAAGGGTACCACCACCCAAAAATAATATTCTTATAAATGAAAGGTATCATTTTTAGTATTCCATTCCATCAACAAGTTCAAAAAAATATGTTTCCAGAAAAAGAAAAAAAATTGGAAAACACATCACTATTCTAAAGCATGCGTTCATGGGTCTGCATGTACGAGACTACTTTGTCCAGAGCGGACGAATCGCCCAGGATTCTATTGTCTCCAAACGTACGCGTGAATAGCATTGGCGCACTCGCAAATGTTTGGCCCGTACGGAACCAGGAAATAGTAGTGGTTCCGTAAGTGGTGGAAATTAATGGCTTTGTTTATATGAATTACACAACCCTTTGCAAAATGTTGGGTATCTATTTGATATCACAAAACGGTACCAAAACATATGATTATGTGTTGTTCTTTGCCTGGGATATTCTAGTAACAAGTATTAGCAGAAGCTCTATTAAATCTGCTATGACAATATAATGATAGAAAGTAGAACATAGCCTACATACTGCCTTTATAAGACCCCTCTTACAAGGAAAATACAGACACACACCCGTATTTCACATACCAATATAGTACGGCAATAGGGATAGACAAAGACACAGTGCTAGCTGTCAGAACTCTGCCAGCCACACAAACTGGCCCATGGTTAAAAACATAAGATGCGTCTCTCGGATGGTGATGTTGACTCACTGTAGACAGTGCCAATCTCTGGCTGTAGTACATTTTACACGGATGGAGAATAATGTTACAGCAAAATCAACCGTCTCTGGTGGATTACAGATGGATTAATACACAACGGACATACTTATACAATAGAACTGATAATTGCTTGGTTTTCACAGACATGACTGGATGCCTTCATATCAAAGAAAAAGATAGCTGCGAACACCATCTGGGGGTGTTTCACAAAGATGCTAAGTTGAACTTAACTCTAAGTTGGACCTAACTTTTATGGAAAGCCATTTGTACAGCCTTGGAATACAATATATTCAAATGCAAAAAACAATAATTTTAAACTTTTTAATAAATTTTACATCAAGAACATAAAATCTTCTTGACAATAGAAAATATTAATGATATTTAATCAACATTTTATGCTTTTGATAAACGACTTTTACAACAATTTTTCAAAGAAACTAGTGGCTTTCCATACTTTTTAAATCGAACGTAAGCATTAAGTTCAACTTAGAATCTTTGTGAAACACCCCCCTGCACTTGTTTGGAAAATATTCAAACTATTTCATCATTCACCATGTTGCCTTCTCCTGTCCTGAACACAACCAGATCAATTATATCATCTTATTTGCAGAAGGGAAACCAAATCTGCACAAATATTGTGCAATTGTTTTGGAAAATTGAATTGTTAAATCAATAGTATTATAATACACGCCTCTCATTGCGAAGAGAGAGGGTAGATTTGCACGAGACAACACACACCATTCACACTGTGTCTGTAGAAATGAAATAAACCGTGCATGCTGAGATTTCAGTCCGTTGTGGCACACCATCTCATTATTTCAGATTCATTCACTTGACCAGCAAGAAGAAGAAGAAGACAAAGGATAGTGATAAATTGAACTTTTCCTCTTGACCCCTCAAAGTTTGCTGCTACGTCAGGAAAGCTGGTTTAACATTTGTTGCCTCCATGTCATAAGTCAATCTGCGAATAGTGATCAGTACTTTGCAGCTTATACCGTGGCGCCTCAAAGTTTGCTGCAAGGTCAGGAAAGCTCATTAAACACTTCAAGCCATTTTTAAGGCTTAGTGTTGAAGTTCAAACTGACAAAGGTGATCAGTTACTTTGCGGCTTACACCATGGTGCCTCTAAGCTTGCTGCAAGGTCAGGAAAGCTTGTTAAACACTTTAAGCCGTTTTAAGTCTCCATATGGAAGGTCAAACTTTTAAAAGTGATCAGTAACTTTGCAGCTTCCATTCTGATTCCTCGGAGATCACAGCTTACATCCAGACCCCTTATATCTCGCTGCTAGGTCAGAAAAGCTTGTCCAGTCCTGCATGTATAAGGCCACACTGGATCATACCTCGATGTCAAATGTCAGATGCGGCTGTAATGCAAATAGGAAGAAAATATGGAAGACAATAATGTACAATTTGTAAAAGATAGTTCTTGGGGAATTAGGCGACCTCCTTATTCAAAAATCTTTCATTCATGCTTACCGTAAATACCGGCGTAATCGCCGCATACTTTTTCCTCAAAAAAACCCTGCAAAGTCGGGGTGCGGCGTGTACGCGGAGATAGTCAAAATGTCACTCTTGACTGGCCTCAAAACGACACATTTCAGCAGGTGTGGGACTATTGGTTGTATTGCACTGTATTGTATTGCGTGATAAAACATTATATAGCCAAATTGTCTACGTTTACCCTGGCCTAGAATGGTTTCTCACCTTTTTTTGCTGATATTTGCGAAATCTGATACGTTTTTAACTTCAAAGTTACGAAACAAATGCACACTGCCAGCGCCGCGCTTGCCTAGCTGTCATCGATCTAGCTACGTGCGTTATGAATGCATTGCATTTGCACGTACGTACATCACAGTACATGGTTCTTTGTAGTACAGTGCAGTACAGTAGGGTTAGGTTGCGGGCGAGCGATAAATTTCACGCGCCGTCGATTTCATGCTAAAATTTGGCACATTTTCCCAGCCGATTTTCTGGTTTCCAGCCGTTATTCCCGCTTTTTTTGTCGCCAGTTTTCCTCGCGCACTTTTCTCCCACATTTTTTTTTTTTCAATTTCAATGCCCAAAGTCGGCATGCGGCGTTTACGCGGATGCGGCGATTGCGCCGGTATTTACGGTACTTAATTGTGAATAACCAGAGCTTTCACAAATATCAATTTCTAAAATAAGGGAATCGAGTATTAATGAAATATTAACACTGAATATTATTATGAATCAAACAGTATCTATAGAGAGAAATGTAGTTGCTGTTCTTGTGATTGTAAAAAAGAAAGGGTGAGGAATTTTATGGGTAAATGAATACAATCAAACATGTCTTTGTTGACCACCGAAGAAAAACAAAAAAAAGGGACCACTGTGGACAGGTTCTATGAGGGGAATACTTTTGGTGGCTATTAAAGGCTAGCTGCTATAGGCAGGTGGCTGCTAGGACATGTTAGACTGTATCCACTCTGTTAAAAACAGTTAGAAATGAATATTTACATATCTGAGAGAGTTTAGAGTCATGTACTCGTACTATTTTATTATTTTTTTATTTATTTTTTTAAATTTTGTTTTGTTTTGGGGGGGGTGAATTTAAGGAAGAACTCATCAATTACACTGTTAAGACCATTAGCAACAGGCCTGATTAGCAAATATAATTTGTTGATAGAGTGAAATACTTACACTGTCCAACAGGATTAAGTATCTACATGTACATTGTTAGAGACCTTTAGCAAATACAGTAAAACCTCATTGAATTTACCTTGTTATATCAGATATCTCGTTGCATCAGGGCTTGACAAAAAAACACAAAATAAATAGAACCTCGACCTGTAAAGATACATCGCTATATCAGGTACCTTGTTATAACAGAGCTCATTATAAAGAGGGTTCAACTGTAACACATACAAATGGAAGTAAACTACTTACACTGTTCTTGGTAAATTGAGAAGGAACTCGTCGTCTGAGTCGGACTCTAGATGGCTCTCATCCAGCAGCATGGATTAGATCAGAGTATTAGAGTAAACTACTTACACTGTTCTTGGTGAATTTGAGAAGGAACTCATCGTCCGAGTCGGACTCTAGATGGCTCTCATCCAGCAGCATGGATTAGATTAGAGTATTAGAGTAAACTACTTACACTCTTCTTGGTGAATTTGAGAAGGAACTCATCGTCCGAGTCGGACTCTAGATGGCTCTCATCCAGCAGCATGGATTAGATTAGAGTATTAGAGTAAACTACTTACACTGTTCTTGGTGAATTTGAGAAGGAACTCATCGTCCGAGTCGGACTCTAGATGGCTCTCATCCAGCAGCATGGATTAGATTAGAGTATTAGAGTAAACTACTTACACTGTTCTTGGTGAATTTGAGAAGGAACTCATCGTCCGAGTCGGACTCTAGATGGCTCTCATCCAGCAGCATGGATTAGATTAGAGTATTAGAGTAAACTACTTACACTGTTCTTGGTGAATTTGAGAAGGAGCTCATCGTCCGAGTCGGACTCTAGATGGCTCTCACCCAGCAGCATGGATTAGATTAGAGTATTAGAGTAAACTACTTACACTGTTTTTGGCGAATTTGAGAAGGAACTCATCGTCCGAGTCAGACTCTAGATGGCTCTCATCCAGCAGCATGGATTTCATCTCCAGCTTGGTTCTCCTCGAAGACTTCTTGCCCTTCTGCTTGTCACATGACCTGTCGTCTTCATGACCAACCTGCTGCTTGGCAAACGTCACAAACACCTGGGGCAAACAAACAAATAATCACAGAACAAAGTTTTACAGAAATGTTTATAATGGAGTTCGTCATCGCCATTCATAATCACTATCAGCATCGTCTTCGTCGTCTTCGTCGTCGCCGCCGCCGCCGCCGCCGCCGCCACCACCACCATCATCATCACCATCTCCACCATAACTATCACTACCACCCCCACCACTACCACCATCTTCCTCTCAATTATAACAAATCATATCCACTTTGTCCTTGTCATCATCACCAATACTTACACCATCTAGTATTGTATGACTGACTGATTAGTCCACCTCTACCACTACCACCCTCCTCATCACCCTAATCATCACCATCATTACCATGACTTACATCATCCAGTGTTGTCTGGCTAACTGAGTAGTCCTTGATGTGTAGCATCCCCTTCATGTCTTCTAGTTGAGAGAAGATTTCTGCTAGGTTCACATCGTCCAGCTTGATACTGTATTGCACCATGTTGAAATGCTCTTCCTGTAAAGATACAAACAACAAAGATACACTAACAAATGATTTAAGAAAATCTTTAACATGTATGACCAAGATGATTGTTGAAAAAATATAGGCATCTTATCTGTCTTCTTCTTTGGTTAATTAAACCTGTTACAAATGTCTTCATTTTGGTATGACACACCATTCTCCATAGATGTGGGTCTAAACATATTTTTGAAATGTTGGTTTCCCTGGCTATTAGACATATTATTCCTCCAACTTCTACATTTCTAAACAAACACCATGCAAGGACTTCACAGAAAATGGATGATATTCAAAACTTTTGCTCTTTAATAAACTTAACAATGATAATGGTCCTAAGGATTCAAGCATGGTGCAGTTATTATCCAAGTTCTCCTTACCCTGAGTTCCGCATGAGGAAAAGTCCTGTTGAACCAGTGAGTGACCGGTCTCAGGTTAGGTCTGCTCCCATCAACCTTCAGCGTTACCGTGTAACCGTTTCCATAGCGATTCTTGAGATGCTGCGCCGACCCGAGACACTTGAATCGTCCGTTGACCATGATGGCTAGCCGGCCACACAGCACCTCACATTCCTCCATGCTGTGAGAGGTCAAGATGACCGATCGTTCACCCTCTCGGACGATGGACCGAAGGCAGTCCCACAGAAACCGACGCGAGTGTGGATCCATGCCCGTCGTAGGCTCATCCTGTACGGATTAAAACAACAGATTAGGGTTAAGCAGGGTGATGAACTAATCCTTATATCACTTCACATTCCTCCATGCTGTGAGAGGTCAAGATGACCGATCGTTCACCCTCACGGACGATGGACCGAAGGCAATCCTACAGAAATCGATGAGAGAGTGGATCCATGCCTGTTGTAGGCTCATCTTGTAGGGATTAAAACACGGGATAAGGATAAAGTAGGGCATCTAACTAATCCTCAAGCACATTGCATTCCTTCATGCTGTGTGGTCAAGATTTCAGATGAAAAACCTCTTGAAATCTTGGCCATTATGTGAGTGTTAACCATTTTAAAGGTATCTACTCAGAATTGAATTTCAATTGCTGTCTATATTCACTCAAGGCATAAATAATTAAAATTGTTTAAATGGAACATTGTTCATAAGTCAAAGATGAATAGACCATTATAAAAAATAATAAAAGGTTTGATTTATATAGCACCTAATATGATACAATATCATCTCTAAGTGCTTTACAATATTAATAACCCTGGTCATATGATACAATGCAAACCAGCACACATTGTGTGCACCATCTCCACTCCCCGGGTAGCATTCCTTCCAAGCAGCTCATGGGCATTTATGTAAAGACTTTCACCTTCTACCGGATCCCATTTATACACCTGGGTAGAGAGCAGCAATTGTGGGTAAGTTGGGCATACACAGGGTTCGAACTCGGGATCTCAGGATTAGAAAGCTTGTGCTTGACCAATCTAGCCATATCACTTACCATGAATATGACCTTGGGGTTACCAAGGAGGGCGATGGCAGTGGATAGTTTCCTCTTGTTCCCTCCACTGTATGTCCCCACCGGCCGGTCAGCGTACTGTGTCAGGGCCATCTTACGTAATGCCCAAGTGACCACCTGGATGTAGAAAATAACATTGTAAATTAAATCCCCCCTCCATCAAGACAAAGCATCTTACTTATGATTGACAATACACTAATATTTTTCGACATGTTCAATATGTTGTCTTGTTCCCTCCACTGTATGTCCCCACCGGCCGGTCAGCGTACTGTGTCAGGGCCATCTTACGTAATGCCCAAGTGACCACCTGAAAGTGAAATAAATATTGAAAAAATAATCAAGACAAATGCATCCTACAGACTGATTGACAATACACTCATATTATAGACATGTTAATATTGTACGTCCCTACCGGCCGGTTAGCGTAGTGTATAAGGGCCATCTTACGTTATGCCCAAGTGACCATCTAAAAGTAGAAAATAACATCATAAATTCAATTATCCTCCATCAAGACAAATGCATCAAAATGACTGATTGATCTAATGATTCCCTATAAACTATGAATGATAAATTCCAATTGTAAAACTACATAAATTACAAAAAATTATTATAAACTAGGTGTCATTTTCCAACATAATGATACAAAATACATGTATATACCTGTATACATTAACCAAAAATTAACATTCTTTTCCATCCTTAACTAACATTTATGTGGTGCTCTTTGAATTCGAGTATACAGCAATATAGCTGTTCCATCCCTTTTAGCTCCTCCAGTAAGGCACCTAATTGTGTAAAGTGTGTGTATGTGTGTTTGTATGTCTGTCTTGTCTATTTGTACAAAATTTTGCCCTTGTTTGGTAATTGGCGAATAGGGTAAGTAACAACAAGATTTTTTCAAATTCTAGTGTCCCAAAACAAAGAAAAACACAAACAAATTATGTTATGTTTGGTTGCCCATTCAGGGGCCCGGTTTCATAAAAAAAATTCAATTGTTGTAAGTGTCCAATTATTGTAAATATTAGGTCAACAGCCAATCAGCATGGAGTATTGCATCTGTTGCCATGGTATTTACAATAAGTGGACACTTACAACAATTGCAACAGTTTTTTGAATGGGCCCTGGGACAAGAATCATGACCAAGAATGGGCAACCAAACAGTGGACAAACCAGGGGCCCGTTTCATAAAATTTAACCAATTGTTGTAAGTGTCCAATTACTGTTACTACCATGACAACAGCTAAAATGCTTGATGCTGATTGGCTGTTGCTATAGTAGTTACAATAATTGGACACTTACAAGTTTTATGAAACAGTGCTGGACAGTGGAATTTAGCATCAATGAAAGTTGGTGGCTCGAAGCTAATTTTTAGTGGGCTTGGGCCAGTAGACCTGTGTTAATTTCTAGCATTGGCTGTTTTCTCCCACTTACCCTATTCTCATCCAGCAGAACACACAACTGTGGAAATTGTGTGTTTGAGTGTTTGTATGTCTGTCTGTCTGTAGGTGTTAGGTGGACAAGGGCTATCTTCTACTACTTACCCTCTTTTCATCTTTCTGCGCGACTCCTTTGATTCTTGCGTAGAGTAGTAAATGTTCCCTCGCTGTTAGCTCATCCAGTAACGCATCAAATTGAGGGCAGTAGCCTATACTGCTGTAAGATGTCATCTTCTTTTTAAATACACTGTGAAATAACGACAATATCATGAGTATAATTAGTTAAATATAATTTATTCTTGGGGAAAAAAAGTTCATTAACTCATCCAATATTGCATCGAATTGAGGGCAGTAGCCTATACGGCTGTAAGATTCCATCTTCTTTTTAAATACACTGGAAGAAGAACAATTCAGATTGTTAATACATTTAAATACACACTACTTTTTTTTTTTAAACAAGTCATAGCAAAATCACATTCAATCATACAGACAATGAAATTATTTACATTTGAATAAATATGATCTCTGCAAGAAAATGTCTCAAATATTGATATATACAATCATTTATGATATGGCCTTTTTTTTTGGCAACCCAACAGTGAATACAATTTGCAGCAAGACACAAATGCAAAATATGAAGTAGGACAAATGGTTTCCTTCAGTCAAAAATTGAGGGGTAAAAGTTAATATTTTACCTGATTTTATTTACAAAAGCATCTCCTCCCGTTATTGCAAGATCCCCCGTTAACATCTTGAATGTGGTCGTCTTTCCGGCTCCATTCACTCCTAGCAGACCGAAACACTGGATAAGGAAAAACAAGGGCAAATGCTGATATTTCATACTCGGTGTAAAAATAATAATGTTCATAGTGTTAATATAATAATCACTAATGCAAATTTATGCAAAAATCCTCTTTTTGTCTATAAATCACCAAATATTGCTCAGAATATTCTAATTTTGTGCATGAATATTCTTTATAACTTAATCAACCACTTTTCAACATTTTGTCATTACATTTACCCCTGGGTTAACCATTGACATGAATTTCTTCAGTCCATGGACTGGATTTTAACAACAAATAGCGTGTTAAAATAAATATATAGACTACAATAAACACAGTGTATAATTCGACTCCCTCACAAGAAACTTGGGCCTATTTGTTTAACTGACTAATGCCTAAATACTACTACTTTGAGAAAATGTGAGATATTCCATGATTCGTACCTCTCCTTGTGGCACACCTAGACACAACCCATCCACAGCCAGATGTCTGCCCAGACGCCTTGTCTTGTAGATCTGAAGAAACAAAAAAGAATTCAGAGAACATGACATGAACTAATGAAGAAATGACAACTTAGAGCACATGTAAACACAACCCATCCACAGCAAGATGTCGATCCAGACGCCTGGGCCCCATTGCAGTAAGAATTACAATCGATTGTAAGTTTCAATTAATTGTAAATCAGAAAATATACGCATTTGAACCAATCAGATTTGCGCATTTAGTCACATGATCCGACTTGCAATTAATTGCAACTTTACAATTGATTGTATCTCTTTCTGCAACGGGGCCCTGGTCTTGTAGATGTGAAGAAAAAACCCCCCAAAGAATTCAGAGAACATGACATGAACTAATGAAGAAATAATGACTAAGAGCACATGTCCAATGCTGCTCTCACCAGGCATATCAAACAAGGGGGCATGCTGGTTGGTCGACACATTTAGGCTGGTCTAAACACAGCCCATATACAGCCACATGTCTTCCTAGACGCCTCATCTTATAGATCTGAAGAACAAAGAATTAAAAAAAACTTGACATGAAGAAATTAAAAAATTACAACTTAGAGCAAGTGTTTAACCCTATTAAGGCCGGGGGGGGGCCATAATGGCCCCCCCCTCCGGAATTTTTTTTATTGCTCCAAAACGCTGCAAGATGACGCGCCGCTGCTTGGTGACTTTTTTCTTTCGGGTCTTGCGCACGTTTTAAAACAAAAATTTCGAAAATCGGACCCTCCGTTACAAAGTCACGTGACCTTTTGTCTATGCATGTCAGCCCGAAAATCGCTAAATTTCGTGATTTGTGTACAAAACATATGGAAATATCAATTTTCATAAAATGAGGTGTATTATTAGATATTTGGTGTTGTTTACATTTTATATGTTGGTTTTGGGGTTCAAAACAGTTAAATTATAGTTAGAAATAAAATAAACAACAAAAACAATAAAATACATCAGTTAAAAAAACAAAGAAATACATAAGAAATTAATAAAACAATAGAAAACAAAAGGAAGAACCGGGCTCTTCCAATTTTTTTTGTTGTAGTATCATTTCAAATGCTCTAAAGAATATATGTAGTGAAAACCAGAGTTTAATTATGAAGAATATATGATTTATGGGTAAAAATATGAATTTCATGACTTATTTGCATAAATTACGATAAATATGCAAATTAATGAATTTTTCAAAATTTTTAAAAATTACCATTGTATTCTATACACTTCACTTATCACGCGTGCAAATTTTTACGGCGATCGGCCGCTCCGCGGCCGAGATCTTAGGGGGGGGCCATAATGGCCCCCCCCCGGCCTGCTGAAGACCTCAAATAGCCCGGCCTTAATAGGGTTAATGCTGCTCTCACCAGACATATCGAACAAGGGGGCATTCTGGTTGGTTGACACATTTAGGCTAGTCTAAACACAGCCAAAAATATCTGAAGAACAAAGAATTCAGAGAAGCCAAAATCAACTTTGGGAGAAAATATTCACTACTCATAATAACAAGGAAATACTAAATACAGTATACTCCCTGAAGGATGATAACCTTGTCGTGGTCAAAGAGCTTATGTTTCTTCACATTCTATTCAGATTTTTAATAAAAATGGTTTTCATCCAGACTTGAATTAATTTATGTTGGTTACATGATTAATAAACATTTGAATTAATCTTCACTTTGATATAAATAGTTATATATAGGTAGTATAAAAAGTAGTGCCTACCAATTCAATCAAATTACACAAATTTGATTATGAATCATAACGCTGAAACTGTATGGCATGTGACTTAAATTAAGTTTTTATATCAATGAGCCCAGTTTTGAAGTTTTCTTAAAGGGTACCATCACCCAAAAATAATATTCTTATAAATGAAAGGTAAGATCTTTAGTAGTCCATTCCATCAACAAGTTCACGAAAATATGTTTCCAGAAAAGAAAAAAATAATTGGAAAACGCATCAACCATTCTAAAGCATGCGTTCATGGGTCTGAATTACGAAGACTAATTTGTCCAGATCGAACAAATCGTCCGGGATTCTATTGTCACCAAACGTACGCGTGAATAGCATTGGCGCACTCGCAAATGTTTGGCCCGTACGGAACCAGGAAATAATAGTGGTTCCGTAAGTGGTGGTAATTAATTGCTTTGTTTATGAATTACATAACCCTTTGCAAAATGTTGGGTATCTATTTGATATCACAAAACGATACCATATCATTAAAGTATGTGTTCTTCTTTGCCTGGTGGTCCCCTTTAAGATTTCTTACCTTTGTAAGGTTCTCTACTCTAAGCAGGTCCTCTGAGGCTTCCCCTATTAGAACCCTCTGCCTCTCCCTCAGGACATCCTCATCCTCACTGAATATCAGGCTCTTATCAACCTTCTTCCGCCGAAAGCACGGAAAAATTTCTCTGGAAAAAAAACACACAAAGGAATAAATACATGGTGAGTACACATGCTTAACAACCTTTTGGCACAGAACAGGGAAAGAAAACTCTGTGACAGTAAAAATTAAATGGTTGTGAGCATTCAAAGTATATCATAATTCATGTTTATACATCCTTATCTTCACTGAATAGACTCTTATCAACCTTCTTCCGCCCAAAACAAGGCAATATTTCTCTGGAAAAAAAAACACACAAAGGAATAAATACATGGTGAGTACACGTGCTTAACAACCTTTTGGCACAGAACAGGGAAAGAAAACTCTGTGAGTAAAATTAAATGGTTGTGAGCATTCAAGGCATATCATAATTCATGTTTATGCATCCTTATCTTCACTGAATAGACTCTTATCAACCTTCTTCCGCCGAAAACACGGCAATATTTCTCTGAAAAAACATGATGAGAACATGGGCAATGTGAAAATATAAGCTAATATCTTAATATACTGATATCAGAGAATGATTACTCATTCAGTGTAAAAAAAATCAATACTATCAATACTATCGATCCTACAAACTCATATCAATATTATGTTATGGATATTTATTCAATACATGTGTAATTATATGAGTTTATGGAACAAAGGAAAGTAATGAATGTCCGTTTTGTTCTCAACTTGGTTCATTGTTTCACATGTTTTTTTTATTGTGTAAGAATGATTCCGTTTTGGAGATATTTAGAAAATGTTATAAAACAATATTTGTATGATAATAGCTTTGTTATAGATCCAAACATTATTATTATAGGATATGATTTTTAGAAAACAAATTTAGTCGACTTGTCCTTAAATTATGCTTTACTTTCAATATATAGATTAATAATTACTTTTGAAAATGGAAGAAGAATTAAAGATAATGATTTTATTCATACTCTGAGGCTTTTCTAATTGTATGAAAATCTACATTTTGATTTTTTACCGAAAAGTGCAGGGTTTTGCTACAGCCGGTCACATTCGTACCGAAGAGTGTAAAACATACTGCAGGACTTACATGGCTCTTAGGATGTAACCATATTCACAGAAGACAGTAAGGAAGAAGGCAGCAAAACCCTCCAGGACCATCACAAAGTACATCCTGTTCAGCATGTCCCATCTGAATGGGGACTTCACCTCATCATACGCACCTGGAAAAAGAGAAAGGAGGTTTTTTTTTATACAGTAGGACCATGTAATGAAGAGATCTGATATATCAAACCCCTATTATAACAAGGTAATTTTGCTGGTTATAGCTCTTCATATTCCTTTGTAATTGTTAATAATAATAATAATATACACTATTTATATAGCGCCTATCACGATTGATAATCATCTCTAAGCGCTTTACAATATTATTACCCCGGTCATAGGATACAATGCAAACCAGCACACATTGTGTGCACCATCTCCACTCCCTGGGGAGTATTCCTTCCAAGCGCTCAGTGGGCTCAAGAAGATCGTTCACATAAAGGCTTTCACCTGTTTACCCTGATATGACAAGACACTTGTTATAGCAAGGTGTTTTACATGGTCCCCACGCTCCTCGCTATAACAACCTTCCACTGAACAAAACACAGAACAAAATATGTACCTACACACAGCAAGACATGACTGTCAACTCTATAACTGATGTAAATATCATCATAAGCATCTATGTGACCAAAAAACAACAACACATAATTGTTATAAACTAGTCTACATTTTGAAATCAGGACCATGACAAAGTGCATGTGATGTCCCATAGGAATGGGGACTTCACCTCGTCATACGCACCTGGGAATGGAGAAACAAGTTTGATATAAACACAGGAAATCAAGGATACAAGACAAAAATATGTTCTTATACAGATTTCTTGTCAAATAAATACAAAATCTTTCGCAAAAAATTATAATTATATTTGATTTATAGGTAATCCTGGTAAACAGATTGAAGTTTCTTACCAATTTTAGTATAGTACTCATTCATGTAGTCATTGTAAGCCAAGTCCATCAGGCCGCGACCAAGGCAGTAGTTGGGGAAGATGAGGAATACTGTGTACATGGTGTCATACACACGCTTCAGTGTCTGCAACAAGACGGAAAAACACAAAAAGAGAGTTGGTTATTTTTTTTGATTTTTTTTTAAAGAGGCGTTCAATCGATTATGATGATTTATGTCTAGGACTGTCCTTTATAGTCACCATCTGAGAGACGAAGCCTAGATTTTGAACCCGGGCTAATTTTTGCAACCAGCAGAAGTCTGGCTATCAGGCAAGAGGGGTGTTGCATGAATTCACAAAGTTGCAATTAATCGCAAGTCAGAAAATGCGCCTAAATGCCCAAATCTGATTGGCTCAAGTGCATGTGTTTTCTGACTTGCGATCAATCGCAACTTTGCAATTGATCGCAACTCTTTATGCAACACACACCTGAACATCTCTTCACAAAGAGTCAATTGAGAGCCTGAACTACTTATTTCAACGTTATATAGTCATTTTTAAAGCATTTTTTGTCAGAATCTTTACAAGTTATGATATATTCTTTCCTATGTTAGGTGACAAAAAAGTATATTTCATTTTTGCTTGCGAGTAGGGCATTTTCCAATACTGTTATTTAGCATTAAGTTCAAATTATGACGTTTATACATCAACATGATGTCATTACCTCATCATCCAGATTGAATAGTTCGACCAGGAAGGAGCCACAGATGGTGGTGATACCGATGAAGAGGTTGATGACGATGAGGCAGACGTAGGCCAGACTCGACTCGTTGAAGATGAACGATGCTGGGTACATCATGGGAGTGATGGAAAACCTGATAAATAAATAATAAATAACAAATACACATCCTTTCCAACCATAAATATATCAATATACCATATAATTTTACAGTAATTTGTGCAAAGTATGAGTACATTCAGTCAACCTGTATTAGTTGCCTCCGGCCTATTGAAGCCAACTTCTCTATAGAGTGGTGAAGTGTGATGTCATAAATGATGTCATAAACATTTTTTTTAGAATTTTCAAATTTGGACTTCATTTTCAGAAAGAGCATAACAAATAATGTCCAAATACCGAAAATCAAAGGAATAGGTTACGTATTGGCCGAGATATGCCCATCCGAATGATTTTTTGGTCAATGGGCAATCAGTGTTATAGTGCACTGGTTCCTAAATTTAGGAACCAGTGCATTATAACACTGATTGCCCATTGAAGTAAAATTCATTCGGATGGGCATATCTCAGCCAATTTGAACCTATTCCTTTGATTTTCGGTATTTGGACATTATTTGTTATGCTCTTTCTGAAAATAAAGTCCAAATTTGAAAATTCTAAAAAAGTGTTTTTATGACGTCATGGCTTCTGTACTCTATATGGGTGATCATCTGCAGATGCAGAACAGTATTATGGAACCTGTCTATAGAGGTCACATGTCTACAGTGGTCACTTTTGTTTCCCTTTGGTGGTCACTACACACAGGTTTTTTCCAACATTATTAAAAACTGATACAACTTTATACCAACTGTTGATTGAAAAATGCCAATAGATGAAATAAAGAAACACAAGTCAAAAGATCAGTCAGCTGATCAATCAAGTCAGCTGGGTAATGAGTCATGTGATATACATGTAGTAGTAGGTCAGTCATGTGATCTATTATTTCATGTATCAGGTGATATGCTTACCCATAGAGGAGGAAGAGAAGGATAACAGCAGGTAGATTGGTAGCTGAGGAGTAGGCAGGGATGTCAAATGCCTTGAGGATGGTGATACAACACACTGCTGGTACCATGTAGTTCATCTACAAACAAAGAATAACCAATTTAAATATATAATTCTATTGAATTAAACAATAAACCAGAAATTGTTACTATACTCATTTTAAGCATGTAATCAGGAAAATCATGACACAAAGCTGATGAGAATGCAGGGATGTCAAATGCCTTGAGGATGGATCTACAAACAAAGAGCCACCAATAACACAATATAAAGATATTGAAATTTAAAAAAAACATCTAGAAATTATTACAATATTGATTAGAAGCATGTAATTAGGAAGAGGGAGATTACAACATACTGCATGCACCATGCAGTTCATCTACGTTTTCAAAGCAACAACTAAAAAAAAAAAAAAACTGTGTTCAACATAGCTGAAAATGATAGGGTTAGGGTTAGGGTTAGGGTACAAAAAGTATAGTAAGGTTAAATTGCAAATTGGAAATTTTTAGAAAACACCAAGACAAGAGAGAGAAAATGGATGTTCATAAGCCTGTCTACAGTGGCCACTTTTCTAACTTCCCTTCGGTGGTCACTATAGACAGGTTTGACTACAATGTTAAGGAACCTGTTTATAGAGGTCACCTGTCTACACTGGCCAATTTTCTAGCCTACAGTGGTCACTATACACAGGTTTGACTGTAAGTAGCTTGACTTACCATATCCCAGAAGAAGTTGGAGAGCCAGTAGACGAGGGGACTGACTCCCGATACGAACTGTAGGTGTTTGGACTTGGTTGACCTCTCGGCAACAATGAAGACCACAAAGCTAGCAGGCACGAAGGACATTGCCACTATGATGAACATAGCTATTAGAACCTGCGACGTTTCCTGGACACTGTGAAATTATGACAGGAAATAAATTATATCATATTGACTTGGTTGACCTCTCGGCCACAATCAAATCTTAAATAGAAAGGTGAACAACGGTACAAAGGACATGGCCACTACGATGAACATAGCTAT
The DNA here is from genome assembly GCA_037951105.1 of Echinarachnius parma. Classification (NCBI taxonomy): domain Eukaryota; kingdom Metazoa; phylum Echinodermata; class Echinoidea; order Clypeasteroida; family Echinarachniidae; genus Echinarachnius; species Echinarachnius parma. The sequence continues at coordinate 197,423 of JBAMJV010002972.1, read as the reverse complement.
TAGAACCTGGGATGTTTCCTGGACACTGTGAAAATATGACAGAAAAGAAATTATATCATTTAGACGTGGTTGACCTCTCGGCCACAATAAAATCTTAAATAGAAAGGTGAACAACGGTACTAAGGACAGGGCCACTATGATGAACATAGCTATTAGAACCTGGGACGTGTCTTGCACTCTGTGAATGCAGTTAGGAGGCAAGAGAACAACTTTGTATTCAGTAAAATTGTCATGCATTCAAACTTTTTTCTTTGAACGTTATGTAGACACATGATTTCCATTTGGCACACTGACTATAAAATTGATAAAATGATCCTCATATCAATGGATTCCATTTCAATTGACCAAAAACAAAATTAGAGCAGGTAAAGTCCAACAAAAAACACAAATGTTTGTGGTAAGTTCAATATACTGTATCTTCAAACCACAAAGTGAAAACGATATATACAGTGTACATATTTTAAAAAAAAAAGTTTTCAGTAAGCCTGGGTCGGAACGGACGGAATACCGGAATCCGTCCGGTGTGTGCGTGTTCCGGTAATGTTTTCTCCATTCCGGTATTCCGATGAAAATCACGGAAAACCTCTTTTTCCTCAAAAATTCATATTTTGTAGTAGAAAACTAACAGAAGAAAACAAATGACAAAAAAGTACAAGAAAGACGATGTCGAATGCAACTTACAACGACAAGAAATCCGCTGCGTTTATATGAAAGCCGATCTAACGATCGACTAGGCTAGCTACCCCGGCGCGCCCCGCACAGTCATGCAGCTGCTAGCGCTATCAGTCAGAGCTAGCTAGCTGCGCCGGCCATATGTCATCAAACGTTTCTCAAACGTTGACATCCAGTCCGCCCTCTATCGATATCGGTACTAATAATGCTCCGACACAGCCCGCCATATCACTATTATACTTTGTGTGCAGGTTATGGGTCTATTTTTCTTGCGCGAGATCGATCCGCCGGGACTTATTCGTGTCGTTGTATTAGCTTCAGTTCATGCAGTTTCGAGCGAGTTAGAAAATGTTCGAGATATAATCAGTGCATTTTTGTTGTTGCTGTTTTTGCAGGTAATTGTTCTCGTATTTATTTTAAAAGCCATACAAACATGTAAGTAAAATAAGAGACATTTTCGTTCCTTTTCGGCACTTTTTAAGAGTGCAACTTGCTTGCAAAGTCAAGGCAGTTGAGTTGGCCTGTCTCGCAGCGCGGGGCCTGCATGCCTGCGCTGCCGAAACCATGGCAGACCTTCTAGTGCGTGTTCGTTCCGTATCATTCATTGGCAGATTTTTTTTTATCGGAACACCGGATTCCGACCGGCACAACACCGGCGGATTCCGGAACAAAAAAATTCCGACATGACTCAGGCTTAGTTTTCAGCAGTAAAAGAAATGGAAGTAAATAGAACAACTTACGCATAATCATCCAGCACTTTGGAGCTTGTCTTGTTCATGGGATGGTTGATGACTGTGATGCCGTAGGCAGAGGGGTTGCCATGGATACTGGGATCCAGGTTTGCTCTGAGGATGGCATTGTTCATAACACTCAGGTAGGTGGGCAGGCTGTGGAAGGCCTTGTGATTGTGCCAGGTCTGAAACACAAAGTGTGAGTTGTGAATTTAAATAAATTATGATGCATAATATTTAAATTATACTGTAATATGGAAGTAGTACTTTCAACACTCAAACAGTTGTTCATGACACTCGGGTAGGTCGGGAGGCTATGGATCCCCTTGTGATTGCGCCATGTCTGAAACACAAACTAATAAGTTGTGAAACTAGATGGATCTTCGACTGCGCGCAGTCGAAAATGATGCCTCCGCCATTACGCAATTTATTTATGTCAAGCCCAAATCAACATGTACACAGAATTAATTCTGTCAACTCAATTTTGATGGTACTATGTCTTTTAGATCTTGACGTATCACAATTATGAGCTATAAGTGACCTTGACCTTTGCCCTCATGACCCCAAAATCTAATGACTACAATTGTTCCCTATTATACATTCAGGTATCAAATTGGATTGAAATCTGATATTCAGTTCTTGAGACTTCCAATCTCAAGCTACTTTTACATATAATGAGCCCTGTGACCTTTGCCCTTTGACCTCATGACCCCCACAATCTAATCAGTTCATTGGCTCTCCAAGGAACATACATGTACCAAGTTTGGTCAGAATCTGTCAATCCCTTCTTGAGATAACGCGATCACGAGCTATTTTTGCAATATAATGAGCTCTGTGACCTTTGACCTTTGACCCCAAAATCTAATCAGATCATCGGCCCCCCAAGATACATATATGTACCAAGTTTGGTCAGAATCTGTCAATCCCTTCTTGAGATAACGCAATCACAAGCTATTTTTGCAATATAATGAGCTCTGTGACCTTTGACCTCATGACCCCAAAATCCAGTAATCAGATCATCGGCCCCCCAAGATACATATATGTACCAAGTTTGGTCAGAATCTGTCAATCCCTTCTTGAGATAACGCGATCACGAGCTATTTTTGCATATATAATGAGCTCTGTGACCTTTGACCTTTGACCTCATGACCCCAAAATCTAATCAGATCATTGGCCTCCCAAGATACATACATGACCCAAGTTTGGTGAAAATCCGTTAATCGGTTCTTGAGATAACGCGATCACGAGAACGGGACGTACGTACGGACGTACGTACGGACGTACGGACGGACGGACAACCCGAAAACATAATGCCTCCGGCTACTTCGTTGCGGAGGCATAAAAATACCATTTACCATATTATGTACATGAACAATGAATGAATACCTCCAACATTAACAGATAAAGAGATGATACATTGTATCATCGCTCTATATAAATAAAAACCCATTATTATTTCTGATATTATAATTATCATTATTAAAAGTACCCACTGTTATTGATGAAATGAGCTATTTCATATACAATATTTTGAAGCAGTATGAGCAAAAAGACATAAATTTGTACATGTATCTGTTATCACATATTAATAGAATTCAAAACAAGATGTAACAAAATAACATCCTCCTGTCTAAAATTAAAGGGATCTAGTAAGTAACTTTGTTGGCATGTGCAGAAAGTGACTAATGGTTGGTAACATTATTATTTTTGTAATCTGATATGCCCTCTTGAGTTATGTGCGAAAATTTCATGTAATCTGTACAGTTCAATTGTAAATATCTTTTTAACGAAAGGGAAATTCTTAAAGAAAAAAAACCTGCTCCATGCCTTTATTGGTAATACAAATGCAACAAGGTATGAGAGAACCACTAGATTTCTAATCAAGTTTTGAGAATTTGGACAATGTTACTAGATCCATTTAATTCCCCACTTTTAAAGCCCAGACTGTATTTCACTCACCATTGCTGCATTCCTCACAGCTATCTTCTTGTATGTTGTGGGAACTTTGTCGTTGTATTTAGGCGGCACAAAGTTTCTCACATTTCCAAAGGACAGAGCTCCATACCTTGAAGAAGTAACAAAACAAATAGCAAGAAAATTAATGATCAGATTATAATTATAGGCAAGAGACCTAAAAACACCTTCAAACAATTAAATTAAATCATTGTCTCCAAAGTATAACCTTTCATTTGCCTGACAAATTTCAATGTCTTTGTTTTCATACAGTTTCCATTGTTTTATGATGGAGCAATGAATTTTATACTAGTATACATGTATGACCCTGATACATGATTTTCACTGAAAGGTTATGTATGCAATGTTAATTTTACTAAAATAATTCTCTTATTTTCATTTCCACCATGTGGATTAATTTCACTATGTTGACTTAAAAAGTGAAATGATTTACGAAAACATACCTATGCAATCTGAATGTGTTGGTTGTATAGAGCAGATACTCTGATAGGTTTCTTCCGCTGACGTCCAGCAGTTTATCGCTAGTGATGACCTCAAACTGTGGCGGGCTCGGAGTACCCACATTGGCCGGACATTGGAAGTTTTTCCGGTCATCCGTGCAAACACACTGCTTCTCCTTGATGTATCGTCCATCATGTGCTTCTACAATTGGCAGAATTTGTGGATAAATAATTAATAAAGTATTATATTATTTGTTGCATCGCTTTTCTTTAAATAAATGGAACCATCAAGTCATTGTTTTATCAGAAACTGCACATGTTTGCATCAACTTCTCCTTGATATATCTAATACAATCACATTTTTCTGTATGGTTAGAAAGGAATCTTTCTTTGTGACATGTATCTTGAATTTATTAAATGATAGCAATATTATTCTATCAATCTTATACTACAAATGTTGTACTACTTATTTACATATCTTTTATCAACTGCTTCTATACTGTGCCTGGTTTGGAGAAAAATGTTTGATGTTACAGTTCCACAGGAGGATGTGCGTCTGTTGGAGATTCTAATTGATTACAAGCTGAGGACTTCATGATTCCCATGTTCAAGTTTAAAATAATAGTTGTTCCTTAAATTCTTACAGTGTTTCTCGGCTTTAACACAACACTCAAACTGTTTGCAGGTGAAGTGAATATGTTTTGGTACCGTTGTTTGATATCAAATAAATGTCAAACACTTGGCAAAGGGTTGTGTTATTCATAAATAATCACCAAAACTCACAGAACCAACAGGGCTGGTGGTTCCGTAAGCGCCAAACGTTTGCAAGTGCGCCAATTCTATACCCGCATACGTTTGGAGACAAAAGAAGCACAGTAGATGCACACATCATAGAAAATGGGCAAGTCTTCGTCTGCAGACACAGAAACAATTACTATACCATCGTGATGGGTTTTCAAATTATATAATTTGTCTGGGAAACTAGTTTTTCCTGAACTTGTTGGTGGAATGGACTACTTAAACTATTACATTTCATTTATAAGAATATTACTTTTGGGTGGTGGTTCCCTTTGAAGCTAACAGTTAATCGCTCTGATGGAAATATATCAGTATTCATTTCATATGAATAATACACCATTTGAAGATTTATTTGCAGGTTGTATACCCAACAAATAATAAACACAAAGGTCAATTTTCATATGGATAGCATTTACAAATCACATGAAATGTAACTTTCACAAATTAAATTGTGACTTTAAAAAATAGGTTGCCCTAAATTTGTAAAAATATGTGTGCATACGTGACTGTGTTTGTGCTGAATTGACTGAGTTTCTACATAAATTTATCTATACATGAATTGACTGATTGGGTAAATATGACCTAAATCTTTAATAGAGTAGATGAGATATAACCGGAGAAGCCGCCTACCCTGCAGACATTTTGAGATGGATGATTGTTTGCAAAAAATATGTAGCATTTATAGCACATGGAAAGAATACGGTATATGCATATTTATGGTCAGATTATAAACATTTGAAACGATTTTTTTTTGTTTGTATAAGATAATACAATTTTACTGATGATATTATCCACAGATTTGCCTAGATAGCTTTAGTAACTCAAGCATGTAATATACATGTTACAATTGCAGCAATTTTAGACAACAAAGTGTAGATAGTGCAAGATGAAAGTTATTTGATATAATACTGAATCTTTTTTTTTTACATCAACTTGTTTTCCCCTAATAGTTGTAATACAAAGTAAATGATGTATTGAGAACAAATTTAATATCACTTGAACAATTTTCTCTTTAAAAAAAAGCTTTTTCAGTTTAAGTAGATGTAAACAGAGACTTGACTCGATGGTACGGAAGAATAATGGAGTGATAAAAGTGCAGCACTGTTTCACAGATAAAAAGGTGAACTTTTGAAAAAGTTTTTGATAGACTAGTCAGAGAACTCCTTTAAGAAATGCAAAGCTGTATTTCAGGATGATCATACGATTGCATAGTGTGACAAAGTTGTGTGATGTATTTGTGAGATTATTCCATGCAAATTCAGCTTAACAGCAATTTTACTTTGTTCTTTTTTTTTTCTGCTATAACATTTGAAGGTGTGATCTCATGTTTACAGTTTTAGAATTGAGAAATTAATGAGAGGAAACTGGAAGATTGCACAAAAAGATATTCAGTACACAACAAAGTTATATTCAGTCAATAGGCCCTAAGTGAACACAGCATACAAGCAAGATAAGTGATTACGTTCAATCAAATAAATATATATAATGTGAAAGACAGAAAATAGGCTAGAATTGAATCAATCAAGCAGAGTGTGGATGATTAAGAAATCTTTACGCTAACAAAATACATTACAAGTATTTTGTCCAATTTCGATTTTTCTTTGTATTCCTATAACACTGCAATATGCTCGATTACTTGGTATGATGACTACTGACAACACGTCTTGCCAGCGCGTCAGTTTATGGCAAAAATCCCTCATGTTATGAGGAGGGCTTTGTCCAATTATGGATGAACTATAGCATTATTATTTTAATTATTTTATTAGATACATTACAACAAGATTTAAGCCCCATCACCGATTCGCAGTCTGAGATTTGAAGTCACACATAGAGTAGTGCAGCGTAAGAAATGTGAGTTTGATCAGAAAAAACATCGGCAAACGGTGCTCCACTACAAAAAGAAGACTCATACTTACTTCCAAATGCACCTAGATTCGCAATTGTCAAAAAGCAATCAAAAAGATAATGAAATAAGATAAATCTCCTAAGTTACATTAACTGGTTACTGAAACTTCGCTGTGCTCTAGATTGCTGGTAAAAGAAAACATGGCAACAAATGTTTTGATATATTTTACCAAATGAATTAGAACTACTACACCAGGGGGGTGTTTCACAAAGATCCTAAGTTGAACTTAACTCTAAGTTTGACTTAAAAAGTATGGAAAGCCATTAGTTTCTTTGATTTTTTGTGTGTAAAAGTCCTTTTTAAAAGGCATAGAATGTTGATTCAAATCATTAATATTTTCTATTATCACAGAGAATTTATGTTATTGATGTAACATTTATAAAAAGTATGAAATTCTTGCTTTTGAGTCCAAGGCTACAAATAGCTTTCCATAATAGTTAAGTCCAACTTAGAGATAAGTTCAGCTTAGGATCTTTGTGAAACACCCCCCAGGATCCTTAATGTTATTTGTATATAACCTTGTAGTTAGTCATTCTGGTTAGAGCCACTTTTTACACCGTTGCTTACAGGAACCGAGTGGGCTTTGTACAAAGTCTATGGGAATTGTATTGAGGGGAATAGGTTAATAGGGAGAGTAGGTTGGAAAGAACTTGGACTAAATTGATCCTAACCTGCTCTCTTAACGCAATTATTGACTTCAGGATCTAAAAATGTGAGCATATTTCATAGCATCACCTACAAACATGACAGGATGATCAATGATGAACAAAATTGTAATTCCGGAACTGGGAGGTGTTGCATAAAGAGATGCAATCAATTGCAAGTCAGAAAATATGCACATTTTAGCCAATTAGATTTGCACATTTAGGCGCATTTTCTGACATGCAATTCATTGCAAGGTTGCGATCGATCGCAACTTTTCATGCAACACCCCCCTAGTGACTCAAATGAGTTAGTTCAATGTTCCATAGTTACATGACATACTACAATATGACAAAGGACAAGAAGAGATATGACAGAAAGAGTTTTAAATAAAGAAAACAGAATAGGAAGGGAGAGAGGGATAGATAAGGAGTAGTAGAACTAGAAGGAAAAAGAGTAGGGGGTGTTATGTAGAAAGGAAGGGGAAATTTGAGCGACAGTAAGAGACAGGTGTTGAAGATAAGGATGTCTAGTTTCATACCATAATTATATAGCATTCATAGAGCACCATGGATCTAGGTACTACCCTATTCAGGGGCCCATTATTAGTATCCCTGGTCAACAGGTACAGTTCAAACCCGCACAATTATCTTGCGCACCATCTCAACTCCCAGGGGAGCATACTAGCCCAAGCTGCTCTACCATCAATCCTCTGATCATAGTCATTGGCACATAGTTATAGAGTGGGGTTTCTATCTTGAATGCAGGGAAAAAAAATACACGGGGGCTGTGGGCGAATTCGCCCCCGAAATGCCAAAAAAGAGCCTTTTTTTGCATTTTTCGAAATCGGCATGATCGGATCGTGATCGAATGCCAATCCATTGATCACTTACAGCATTAGAGCTTAATAGTAGACCATAAAATTCGAAAAAAGAGCCCCGGAAATTTGTAGCCCCCGATAGTTGGAAAAGTAGCCCCCGAAAAACTGAATTTTTCCCCCTGCTTGAATGGCAGATAGGACAGAAAAAGTTATATGGCTAGTAAGAAGAGGGAGGGAGAAAAAAGGAAGAAGAACGGGAAAGGAGAGAAACGAAAGAGAAGGGAGGGGAAGAGGGGAAGAGGGAGGAAGGGAGAGAGGGAAGAGGGGAGAACAAGAACAAAATGAGGAAAGTATCATTTCTTACCATCGATCTCCTCCTCATCATGTGTGCTAGCCCTGGGAGGCGTCGGGACATAGTTATATAACGGAGTGCCCTTCTTGAACGACTTCACACACATCTGATCATAGTACAGCGCCGTCAACCCGACGCTGTGGGAATAGTTGGCCGACTCTACCCGCAGGTCCAGGGTTCCATTGAAAGGTGTCTTGAGCACACAGGTGGCCCCCACACCGGCTGGGTACTTGAGGGTCTCGGCTAGCTTCTGAGGTCCGGCATCACCACACTTGGAGTGGTAGATGCGGTAGCTACGGCGTTGGTTGACCGCCTCATCAGCATATGGGATGAAGTTGCCTAAGTAGACCGTAAGCAAGACAAATTTTTCCCAATTTTCAATTACTCTTGGTCCTGTTATAAATACTTGGTATTGTTGCAAATGATCATTCATACAAGGTGAAGTTAACTGGAAAAGTGATGTTCATGTTTACACAAATTTTGTTAAGGATTACGATTATTTCACAATCTAAAAGCTCACTTATTGCAATAGTAGTACAATATTAATAATAAACATTCAATAACCTTTCAAAATCTTTGACATAGCATATTTGAAGCGACAAACGGTAAATAATTAACTTTATCATTTTCTTACAGCACCTTCAATAAGTTATTTCTCATTATCTCACACGCAGTAAAACAGTCTCAGTTATTAAGTGACGAACGCAATACAGTCCATAAACAAAATGGAACACTTTAAACCAAAGTGTACATTTCCATGCGAGAAGCAAACGGTACATGATACCAACCTTCAGGATATTCAAAGGGATGATACTGAGATGGAGACAGGACGAGTGATGGAAGATCTCCGATATGGGGAGCAGACAGAGCCACCGTCATGGCGATGGTGACAAAGAATGCTGGGAGGAGGAGCTGAGAGAACAAGCCCTTCTGGTTCCTCTTCACGTGATGGAGACGCTTCTTGATCAGAGCGATGAAGACGATGAGATGATGGAGGATGCCACTCTGCCTCTCAAAGCTGACGTCATTGGCAACCGGGGCTGCATCTATGCAAATGAGATAAGAGGGCAACAAGTAAGATAGGGTGTACCTCATCATTAATAATATGTACTCATTCAGAGACCAAGGGAGTATCACTTGTAAGATACAAGAAAATCACAAAGAATTGTTACTAATAATTCAGACAACATTCTGAATGTAGAGTAATATACAGTTGCTTCTTGTAGTGCATCTTCTATAAATATGTCATGCAATTACAGGTCATCTTTTTTGATGAACAATAATCATTTATCTTGTATCTAAATATACTGTAAAAAAATTGCACTGTATTAGTTAAGACATTTTTTTTCAATGACACTCACCTTCTTCTGTTGTGCTCCTCTCCTCCGCCTGAGAACCCCTCACTACATCAAGGAGGGGGACATCCCCCCTGGTGGTCCCCTCCCCTCCAGCATCACTCCTCCTCCCTCGTCTCCTCCACAGCTTGGTGAAGGTGCCTCCTGGTGCTCCCTCTGTCTCTCCGTTCTCCTCCTCTCCTCCTTCTTGGGGGTTAGGTGATGCAGGGCATGGTGAGGACGTGGATGAGGACATGCTCCTAAAATAGAAATTATACCAAAATGTATTGTAGTCAAACCTTTCTTAGCATCCACCTGCCTATAGTGGCCACCAAAGTGTTCTGCTGCAGAGACAAACAATGTCATGGAACCTATCTCAGTGGCCACCTGTCTATAGTAGCCAACCTGCCTATAGTGGCCACTAAATGTGTTCCCCTGCAAGGAACCTGACTTAGTGGCTACTTGACTATAGTGGCCACCAAAAGCGTTCCCCTGTAGAGACAATGTTATGGAACCTGTCACCTGCCTACAGTGGTCACTTTTCTTGTTTCCCTTAATTGGTCACTATAGACAGGTTTGCCTGTGTAATACAAGCCTGATATATATGGATTCAGTTATACTGAAATAAATTAAATTAAATTGAATGGAGGTTGATTCATGTCTCCTTAAACTTTCCTTTAGAAATTTGGCATAAACAGCTAAATAGTAGAACTATTTCTTGATGTGTGAAGATGAAATACTTTCATGCATGATTGCATACTAGAATTAGATTTACTTTTTAAGTGAATTGAATAAAGGATTTTTTACGTCTCATTCTTCAACATTTGCTTTTAAAGTTAAAACGCACATCTAAATGGTAGAACTATTTATAAATGTCTACAGATGGCATACATGTATATACAATGATTGATTTTTCTTTAATTTTATAAGATTTTGAGGGAAAAAAAGAAGAAGAAAATACTAGCAGGATTCTAATGAAAACTTTACAACAAAAGACTTCTTACCCTGAAGCAGGTGGTAGATCGCTAGCCTCTGACAGACTACCAAACCCTGATGAGACGCTGCCTCTGGACACTAGAAGAACAAAATAATAGCAGGAATATCATCAACCAATCTATCCTATCGAACATCAAATTAAATCAACAGGTTTCTTACAAACCCAATGAAAAACTAGAAGAACAGTATGCATCAAACAGTTCAAGGAATTTCGTTTTTGTAAAAAGACATCACAACTATTGTTTTACATTCTGCTTTAGACCATAGCTTGAACCATGTATTGGAGAAAACACTTGTAAATGTATAAGAGTATAGGAAGATAATAACGATCAATACTATGAACAGATTTTGATCATCTCCATTTGCACCCGATTTCTCAGCAACTTTCAGGAAGAATTCTTTAAGTGCAATATCCATTAAAGGGACTTAGTAACATTGTCCAAATCCTCAAAATCCAATTGGAATTCTAACGGTTCCCTCATACAGTGTTGTATTCGTATTAACAATAACAGCATGGGACAGGTTTCGTTTTTTTCAAATTTCCCTTTCGTTAAAAAGATATTTACGATTGAAGTATTCAGATGTTAAATTATCCACTGGATCGTCAAGACCGTGTACAAAGTGAGTGCAATGAGTCAGTGAATATCACTTTGCATTTTTGCTCATCACTCGGCCATATAACGTCCATTTAACTTGAAATTTTCATACAACACCCAGTGGACATATCAGATAACAACAATATACATTGTATCAACCACTCATCACTTTTTGCACTTGTCAACAAAGTTACTAGATACCTTTAAGCCATATCAGAGTAAGTGCAGTTCAAAGTCTATCAATAATAATATTCATTGGGGTTGAGGTCTTTACTATACATTACTATACAACAGGTCTATTAAGGAACAAGTGTTTTACCATCTCTGTTTGCCCCAGATCGCTCAGCAACTTTCAGGAAGACCTCCTCGAGCGTAGTATCCATCAGACCGTAGCTCGCTATATGCAGAGCCTCTTTCTTCTCATCCAGTATCTTGAAGAGTCTCGGAAAGCAGCCGGCCTTGACGCCGTTAAACGGCAGCGTGTAGGAGAGCTCCCTCAGTGTCTTGTTTGAGAGATGTGCGTCCGGTATGATCGACTGCACCAACCCTGTTACTGTGTCTTCATTGCACAACGAATGGAAGGACGCTCCCAAGAGTGAATCGTCTGAGGAGAAACAGCAATAAGAAAGGGAGAAAAGTGTTGACAATCACTCTAGAACTCAACAGAATAACAGCTCCTAAATTCAGAAAAGCATGAATAGCTCCCTCAGTGTCTGATTTGAGAGATGTGCGTCCGGTATGATTGACTGCACCAACCCTGTTACTGTGTCTTCATTGCACAACGAATGGAAGGACGCTCCGAGGAATGAATCGTCTGAGGAAAGACAATAAGGGAGAAAAGTGTTAACAATCACTCTAGAACTCAACAGAATAACAGCTCCTAAATTCAGAGAAGCATGAATAGCTCCCTCAGTGTCTTGTTTGAGAGATGTGCGTCCGGTATGATTGACTGCACCAACCCTGTTACTGTGTCTTCATTGCACAACGAATGGAAGGACGCTCCCAAGAATGAATCGTCTGAGGAGAAACAGCAATAAGAAAGGGAGAAAAGTGTTGACAATCATTCTAGAATACAACGGAATAGCAGCTTCTAAATTCAGAAAAGCATGAATAGCTCCCTCAGTGTCTTGTTTGAGAGATGTGCGTCCGGTATGATTGACTGCACCAACCCTGTTACTGTGTCTTCATTGCACAACGAATGGAAGGACGCTCCCAAGAATGAATCGTCTGAGGAGAAACAGCAATAAGAAAGGGAGAAAAGTGTTGACAATCATTCTAGAATACAACGGAATAGCAGCTTCTAAATTCAGAAAAGCATGAATAGCTCCCTCAGTGTCTTGTTTGAGAGATGTGCGTCCGGTATGATTGACTGCACCAACCCTGTTACTGTGTCTTCATTGCACAACGAATGGAAGGACGCTCCCAAGAATGAATTGTCCGAGGTGAAAAGACAATAAGAAAGGGAGAAAAGTGTTGACAATCATTCTAGAACTCAACAGAATAATAGTTCCTAAACAGAGCAATGCATGAATAGCTCCCTGTGTCTGATTTGAGAGATGTGCTCCTGGGATAATTGACTGCACCAACCCTGTTACTGTGTCTTCATTGCACAATTAATGGAAGGACGCTCCCTGGAATGAATCGTCTGAGGAAAGACAATAAGGGAGATAAGTGTTAACAATCACTCTAGAACTCAACAGAATAACAGCTCCTAAATTCAGAAAAGCATGAATAGCTCCCTCAGTGTCTTGTTTGAGAGATGTGCGTCCGGTATGATCGACTGCACCAACCCTGTTACTGTGTCTTCATTGCACAACGAATGGAAGGATGCTCCGAGTAATGAATCGTCTGAGGAGGAAAGACAATAAGGGAGAAAAGTGTTGACAATCATTCTAGAATACAACGGAAAAGCAGCTTCTAAATAGAGCAATGCATGAATAGCTCCCTCAGTGTCTGATTTGAGAGATGAGCCCCCTGTGTGATTGATTGCACCGACTTTATTAGTGTGTTTTCATTGCACAACGAATGGAAGGACGCTCCGAGGATTGAATCAACGGAGGAGAAAAGATAATAAGGGAGAAAAGTGTTAACACTCACTCTAAACTAAATAGAATAAGTACAATGGATATATACAATTATGTAACAGTAAGGAAAACCATGTACAACTACAACAAATAATTACAATATTTCATATCATACAAACTAGAATAATACATTATTTCAAGGCCAAGTATGCACAGAGTTTAATACTAACCTTCTTCATTGGTCATCTGGCTTGCTGACCCAAAGGGCTTCTTGACGATGGTCAGATGGTAGCCGTCTCCAAACGTGTTCTTGAGGAACAGAGAGGATCCAGCACACTTGACCTGACCGTGGGAGATGACCGCTATTCTGTCCCCAAGGAAATCTGCCTCATCCATGTGATGTGTGGACAGCAGGATGGTACGGCCTGGATTTTAAAAAGGAGAAACATTTGTCAACTGGTTAAAGATTCCTTAATAATTGAAAGGTAAATCAAATTGTTGAGGAACAGAGATGATCCAGCACACTTGATCTGATCGGGGGAGATGACCGCCATTCGATCAGCTTCGTCCATGTGATGTGTGGACAGCAGGATGGTAAGGCCTGGATTGAAAAAAGGAGAAACATTTTTCAACTGGGTCAAATTTCCTTTATTGTTGACAAATTATTTGAATTCTTGAGGGAACAGAAATGACCCAGCACACTTGATCTGACCGTGGGAGATGACCGCTATGCGGTCACCAAGGAAATCAGCTCCGTCCATGTGGTGTGTGGACTGTAGGATGGTATGGCGTGGAATGTCAAAAGGAGAAACATTTCTAAACTGGCTAAACATGTTTCTACATCGGCTGTTGGTTTATCTTAAGATCAAACAGTAACACTATGGCAAAAGAAAAATTGTGTTACAAAACTCTTGTATATCTAAACCGAACACAAAAAGTAACTTCACCCCTAGGCAATTGCCAATAATTTCATAACCGATTATTGTTTCAGGATGTCATCTTACCACAATATTGGCACAGTTGTTATATTCGATATGTGCGAAAATCAGAGATATTCATTACTTTATGGCTGAATGAGCACAGATTAAAGACAAAATGGCCCAATTCAAAAGTCACAAGGTATTGCGCGTGCCTGTACATTGTTGTGAATCCGCACATGTGGCGGAATGCATTGATCATGGTTTATGAAACAATGCTGTTTTATATTCCATTCATTTAGATTTTTTGATGGCACATGTTGTAAAATGCATTAACTTCTATTGTAAAACAGTGCATTTTTAAATTTTCCAAATCTCAATAATTTGTAATGATGATAATACTTTTGCAAATTTTGAAATAGGACAATTTTTTCTATAATGTGTGCTCACTCAACCATGGATTAATGGTTACCTCTTATTTTTACACATTGTTTTCCTAACTAACATATGGATATATTGGCAAGACGAAATCTTGAAACGATTCTTGGTTATGAAATTATGGGCAATTGCTTAGGGGTGAAGTTACTTTTTGTGTTCGGTTTATATGAATCATTAAAGGGATTTTTTAATATCTCACGATTTTTTCTAATTAAATCCTTTCTCTTTCCAACTCTTACCATTTTTATACTTTAGTGGTAGATCCCATATAGCCCTCCTTGCGCGTGGGTCTACTCAAGCCATTGGCTCATCTCAAGATTATACACTATGGCAGCAGACAAATTGTGTTACAAACCAAATTAAACAATTATAATTTTTATTTATATATTTTATTTAAATTATTGTATTGTATATGTAATAAATTTAATTTATTACCAATTCAATTTAATAATTTTAAATAAAATCCTGTGTTAATTTGTAATAAATTTAATTTATTACCAATTCAATTTAATAATTTTAAATAAAGTTCTGTCTCTTTCCAGCTCTTACCATGTTTATATTTGAGTAGTAGATCCCATATAGCCCTCCTCGCGCATGGGTCTACTCCAGCCGTTGGTTCATCCAGGATGACAGTACGAGAACCTCCAACGAACGCTATGGCAACGGAGAGACGACGCTTCATTCCTCCGGACAGACGATGGACGGCCGTCTTCCTCTTGTGGGTTAGACCAATATCACTGATTAGCCTGGAAGCAAGATGAACAAATAATATCGAAAATAATATTGCTAGTGATATTCGTTTGTCTCACAATGTATGGTCAACAAGGAATCTAAAAGATCACGACGTTAAAAGATCAAGAGTTTTAATGGTTTATAATGATTCAGTATAATTCTCTTTACTGTTCTCAAAGCAAATTGCCTGCATAATTATCTAACTGTTGAGACATTCTAAAAAGCTGACAAAATACAAATAAGAAATGATAAAACACTTGACTATTTCTCTTGTAGGTTATACCTCCATATACATTATACAACATATTAACTTCATGAAGTTTAACAAGAAAAATAAGCGGATATCATAACTCTTGATATCATTCATCCTTTCACTAATGTGACTTAATATGTAACAATTTTCTGCAAAGTACTTAAATTAAAAACATCAAGATAAAAATGCATTTAGTAATTAGGTGAAGTCTTCCAAGAACATCAAACAATTCTAATGATCAACGCAAATTTGCGTTTTGTCAATTTGTGATTTTGTTTCCATATAATAATCAAATTTGCATTGCCAATTTGTGATTTTTTTTCCCATATAATAATCAAATTTGCGCTGCCAATTTGTGGTTTTGTTTCCATATGATGATCCTAAACTGTCTACCAGTAATAGTGACTAGTTCTTACTTGTCCGTCTCCTCCTTGATCTGCCAGCCTGCCTTGCCTTTGAGCTGAGCATAGAACCACACATGGTCCTCTACCGTCAATCTGGGAGCAAATAAATCAAACATCAGAGATTTAAAAAGTAACTAAACATTCTTATGGTTGGAAACCTTTCTTTAAATAACTGGCAGAGCATAGAACCACACATGGTCCTCTACAGTCAGTCTGGGACCAAAGAAAACAAACAACAGAGATTTAAAAAGTAACTAACCATTCATTATGGTTGGAAACCTTTCTTTAAATAACTGGCAGAGCATAGAACCACACATGTTCCTCTACAGTCAGTCTGGGACCAAAGAAAACAACACACATCTCATACGTCTGGATTTTTTACATTTCAAATTGAAATAATTATATTACAGAAGAATGAACAGAAGAATGAACAGAAGACAACCCACATCTCAAACGTCTGCATTTTTAAAATTTCAAATTGAAATAATTATATTACAAAAGAATGAACAGAAAACAACACACATCTCAAACGTCTGCATTTTTAAAACTTCAAATTGAAATAATCATATTACACAAGAATGAACAGAAAGCCCAAAGAGAACAGTATCATGTATGTTTGTTGAATTTCTGTTTATGTGTTGTGCAATACTCTGATGTTATCATATAAACACATCTCTTTTAACATGACATTCAGATTCTGTAGAACCAAACATCCCGAGTATCACACGTTCACCATCTTTGAAAGCAAATTATATATTTTATCTATTGTAACTTTAAAGTGAGGCCTGTAAAGTGTCAGATATTGCCCAAAATGACATTTGAGACTTCAATCCTGTACCAAAATCATTGTAAGATATGTCCGAATGATGTGTGAAAGTTTCATTGAAAAAGAACACTGCTTTATTGGTTAAAAAAGCGAAAATATGCATCAGCTTTTACAAAGGATGTTTATGAGGTTTATGACCGTTTGTTAATGCTTTTGAGCTGAATGATAGATATCGTCATACTAAAGGGGCATTTGAAAAAATCTAACCCTATTTTATTCTTCTCTTACCATAAGCTAAACAACACGGTAGAAGAGAAACAAGAAAGCTTCAAGTAATTTTCGTGGAGTTAGACACTTTACAGGCCTCACTTTAACCAAATACACAAAATCAAATCTGTGATATTTTAAAGGAAAATATACATTGCTGGCTTACACATTAATTGTAAAGACTGAATGGCACCAACATCAAAACATATTTTCCATGAAAGTTTGGGACATACATGTAATTAACCCGTTCAGAACTGGTCCTGCAACTACTTAGGAGTGGGTCTATGGAGAAAAAATGTTGTAACAAAATCTGTCAGTCCTGAACGGGTTATTATAAATGTACAAATAATTTTAGAGGCATTTTACTTACTTGTCGAAGAGCACATTGTGTTGAGGACACATTCCAAGGCTCTTTCTGATGTAGGACATATCAGTGCGGATGTCATGTCCGTAGATCCTCGCTGTACCTGATGTGGGAGGGAACAGGCCTGTTAAAATAGACCTGTAGAGAAATAAAAACACAAAAGGGTAAAAAAAAGGGGATACGTTTATGTTTACATAAGCTAGTCTTTAATAAAGTATCCTTAATTCTGATGTAGGACACATCAGTGTGGATAACATGTCCATGACTGTACCTGATGTTGGAGTGAAATAGTCCAGTTAAAATGGACCTGCAATAATGGGGAAAATTAGTTATACATCACATATAAGAAAGTACAGACATTAGTGATAAGTTCAATTCTAACACAAATTACAATCACGGAATGATATATGGCATTAACTTTTTGACTTGGTACTTTAGATTTATTCATTAAACAAGAGGGGCATACTTTTAAACTTGGAATAGTTATTATTAATTGCATGTTAAAATAATTTAGAGATGGATAAAATCTTGTTAAGAATTGACAAATATTCTCTTTAATCACAAAGTTACGTATGTTATCAACATGATTATTCCAGGAAATTATGACAAACTAATGGTCATTTTCATTAACTGGTTAACCCCTTGACTATGGGAACTGGAAGGGTTTTGTATAAAGTCTATGGGGATTTCAGAAACTTGAAGGGAACTTGAATGGATCATCATTCTATTCAGGTCGCATGATGGCCCTAGTTAGTTTTGCTAGTAACAATATACTATATTCTTACATGGTGGTTGTTTTCCCAGCTCCATTATGCCCCAGGAATGAAGTGATCTGGTCTTCATACAGATTGAGGCATAGGTTGTTCACTGCCAGCTTCTTCCCAGCGCTGTAAATCTGTTACAAATAATCAGACAAAAATATGATACCACTACATGACAACTCGAGGAAATAAATCAACATGATCACGTGATACATGATGTTAAATTGCATGATGCACTTTTATTAATAAGCGTATGGACATGCTTATATAATGATATGGGATTAAATGTATATCAACTTTTAATAGTTAGAACATAAAAGATGTAGTAGATAACATTGTATGCAAGATAAAATAGAACTAGATGGATCTTCGATTGCGCGCAATCGAAAATTATGCCTCCGCTATCACGCGATTTTAATATGCCCAAATTAACATGCACTGATTTAATTTTTCTTATATTTTGAGTCCTGTGACCTTGACCATATGATCCCAATCTTTGATGGCTCCCTAAAAAACAGTCAGGTACCAAGTTTGATTGAAATCTGACATTTAGTTCTTGAGATTTTGGTATTACAAGCTTTTTTGCATGTATAATGAGTCCCGTGACCTTGACTTCAACCTCATGACCCCAACATTTTATGGCTACGTTGACTCTTTATGATACAGGTACCGAGTTTGATTGAAATCTGACATTCAGTTCTTGAAATTTTGCAATTACAAGCCATTTTCGCATACATATTGAGTCATGTGACCTTGACCTTTGACCTCATGACCCCCCAAATCTAATCAGATCAGTGGCACCCCGATATGTACACTCATACCTAGTATGTAATTGATCCGTCAACCGGTTCTTGAGATATCGCAAGAACGAGGCATTTTTGCACATACATTGATTCCTGTGACCTTGACCTTTGTCCTCATGAACCCCAAAATCTAATCAGATCATTGCCACCCCAATATCTACACTAATACCAAGTTTGAATTTGATCCGTCAACCAGTTCTTGAGATATCGCGAGAACGAGGCATTTTTGCATATATATTGAGTCCTGTGACCTTGACCTTTAACCTCATGAACCCCAAAATCTAATCAGATCATTGCCACCCCAATATCTACACTAATACCAAGTTTGAATTTGATCCGTCAACCAGTTCTTGAGATATCGCGAGAACGAGGCATTTTTGCATATATATTGAGTCCTGTGACCTTGACCTTTGACCTCATGACCCCTAAAATCTAATCAGATCATTGTCACCCCAATATGTACACTCATACCAAGTTTGAAATTGATCCGTCAACTGGTTCTTGAGATATCGCGAGAACGAAAACGGGACGTACGGACGGACGTACGGACGGACGGACGGACGGACGGACGGACGGACGGACGGACAACCCGAAAACATAATGCCTCCGGCCACTTCGTTGGCGGAGGCATAAAAAACTTGGGAAATGCTTAAATGTATTCTCTTAAATTTGTTTATATGAATAAGTTTATTACAATCTCTTACAATGAACTATATTCTTTTTACTCATTATATGCAAGTAACTATATTCATGATTTGTTTATTTCATGCTTTTATAATTTGTTGATAATATAGAAAATAAATTGAATCAAATCAAATCAAATATGATTTATTTTATTGTAAAATTGTATACAAGTTAGCCTTCGGGCTACGAATGTCCAGTTATATGAATAAAACCATTTATCTATCTATCTATCTATCTAAATAGACTCTTACCTTTGTTAATTTTTCAATTGAGACCCCGAGTTCCATATCAACAGGCTCTGGCTCAAAGGCAGGATCTGCTTGGATGAAGCAAAGTAATCAATAAAGTCAATGTTAGAAAGCTTGGAATACCGCTTAGGCTTCCAGAAGTTTGTCAACACAAATAAACTCCTAAAACCTCTATATTTTAGAACTAACCTTCACAATTTGCTAAATAAAATAATGAAGATGATTAATTTCAAGAGTGGAATTGTTTTCATTTTCTCACGATGATCACAGCATGACATGGCTTCCATGACGGACAGATTGAGGCACTGCTTTTGCTTCCAGAATTACTTTCTTGGATAAAACTCTCTCTGTAAATCTCTTTGATACATTACTTCAAAATTTGTTAAGTAAACATGATCATCTTCAAGTGTACATTTATCTTGTAAAACTTTTTCTTACCATCCTCAGCATTCGACATGACCATAGCTTGATCGTCTTTAATGACGGACTGATTGGAGTACCACATAGGTTTCCAAAAGTTCCCAGACACACATCTTCTCTTTAACCTAATACTCTTTTACTGTAATTCAAAACTCATACAGAGATAAACAAATTATAAATTTCAAGCATGGATTCATTTGCAAAACTTTTTTCTTACCATCCTCATCATTTGACATGGCCATAGCTTGATTGTCTTCAATGACGGACAGATTGGAGTACCGCTTAGGCTTCCAGAAGTTCCCAGACACACAGCTTCTCTTTTAAATAACCTACTACTCTTTTACTGTACTTCAAAACTCATACAGTGTAAAACAATTATAAATTTCAAGCATGGATTCATTTGCAAAACTTTTTCTTACCATCCTCGCCATTTGACATGGCCATAGCTTGATCGTCTTCAATGACGGACAGATTGGAGTACCGCTTAGGCTTCCAGAAGTTCTTTCCTTTGAAGGGCTGAGGACCAAACCAGTAGGACGGCTGCACTGGGAAATACCAGGGTCTAGGTAGACCATACGCTCCTGGGGGATAGGAAAAGGGAGAAAGATCATTACAGTGAGTACCTGGTACAGAATCCTTTTAAATTATGATTAAATAAATGGACATGATGATTCATGAACGGTTGTGGGGGCCGGGGAGACCACACGCTCCTGGTGGCATAGAAGGCAGAGAAAGATAGGAAAGGGCAAATAAGAGACAGAACTTTCCCCAAACTTTGATACATGTTTGTAAAAGGCTACTTGATATCATCCTAGGTATTATGTCTACTATCCAGCATTCCACTAAATCATTTTACAGAGCACTTATTAAATATTGAAGTCATCATGTTCAACTAGATTGGCTTTTTAGTACAAGCCAACATTGAACATTTAAATGTATCCTTATACATCTTGAAAAAATGTTCTTACCCAGATGTACGCCCTATATATACTACGTGAGGAAGAGGTAGAGGCGACGTTGATACATATCATTAGAACTCGTAGAAAATTATAGTTATCATGTTCAACTGGGCTGACTTTTTAAGATAAGCCAACTATAAACATTCTTATTTATCATCATATATCTTTTATTCAAATTCTTACCCGGATGTACGCCCTCTATATACCATGTAAGGAAGAGGTAGAGAACGATATCAATGCATAACATCATCATAACTCGCAGAAGGTTGAAGTCATCATGTTCCACTGGGCTGAGGTTGAGGGTTTCCCACTGCACCCCCACTCCACCGATCTCGTACAGGGCAAAGTAACGAGCGCCCAGACCAAATGCAGTTGGACACGACAGAGACTGGAGGAAGAAATATAAGACAAATAGATACATGTAGCTATTAAGTGTAGCCAAAAATTATTTGGACACCTTGAAAAAATCACTTTAATTTAAATGATGCTAGAACAAATTTTGAAGAAAATGTTTGGTAAAAAGCTGCCTAAAATTCATTGTATGTGTTTATTAGATGCTGCATCATTGAAATCAAGATAAAATTTAAGACCATTTTTGAAAAATTATAAAATAGTTAGTTTCCTTTTTTTCAGGGTGTCCAAATAATGTTTGGCTACACTGTACATCGGTTTTTTATTGAACATAAAATAAACAAGATTGTAGTCCGAGGACCAAAAATTATATAAACATACATGCATAAATATATTACAACGCAATACAAATATTACTTAACATCAAAATACAACAAAATAATATATATTTATAAATGTATTTGGCAAGATAAGCACAAAAATGGCAGCCTAAAAATTTAATTATTATAATATATGCATATCCTTATTTAATTTAATTTTTAAGCTAAACAATGATAAAGAACCAATTTACTCTTTCCTCATCGACTTACTTATATTTAATAATTAAAATATAAAATCAAACAAAGTGTAAATTAATACAGTATATCTTTAATTTTTGTACAAAAATGTACAGATACAAATATGTTAGAGCATAGTTTGTGGTGTCTCAACTTCAGATGTAGGGATTCTAAGGGGTATCCTGTTTGATAAATTACATTATAAGGACATTAGAATCATGCCTTTTTATAAGAACGTATAAGAATGTATGAACCAAGTTCTTGAGTAAAGATTTCAAAAGATGATATATGTATAATATACCATGGAACAGTAGAGCACTGTACAATCACTTCAAACATACTGGAATACTATCAAGAGTCTTCCACTCTATAAAACCTCCTCCTTTCTCTAGGTAAATTTGCTAGAAGTCTTGAATATGCATTTATTTTATTGACCGAGTTTAATTTTGAAATGTTTACTCTTATTTTTTTTCCCCCAGAAAATCATGAATCCCCTTCACCGATATATTTCCAAATGAAAATTAGCCAAGAAAATAGGGGATCAGAAGAATTCAAATCCAAAACCAGGATTGCTAGACTAATTTACTCTACCAACTGAGCTAGAAAGCACCTGTGATGGTTGTTCGTCCCTGAAACCCTTTTCAAGGCTCGAAATGGTCAGAGGCCTACTTACTGCAATTGATTTGATGGTTACTGAGATGGTTGTGTATGCCCAAGTCTCTTCCCTGATCTGTATGTAGATGGCAGGCACAAAGCTGGTGAAGTACAGTATCCCTGCACACGCTGCAGCTACTTTGGCCTTGGAGAACAGCGAACTCACAAGAAAACTGCAAGATAAAAATCAGTACAGTAAAACCTTAGTTTCAACAAAATCTTTTGAGAGATATGACAGGGCTTACAAACAAACAAACACACAAACAAACAAACAAACAAACTGAACTAAAGCTGATGAAAGTAATAAAGCAGACAAAAAGGAATAACCACAAGATTACAGGGTCACTGTTAGCTTACCCATAACAGACAAATAGATGAACAAACAAAAAAACTGACAACAAAACAAACTCACCTGAAACTGATGACGGCGATGGAATAGACACTAACGAAAAGCCACACGATCACAGGGTTGCTGTACCTTGCCTGCTTTTAACGTAGCAGTCAGAGCTAACAGATAGACAAACATACAGACAAACAAACAAACAACTCACCTGAAACTGATGACAGCGATGGAATAGACACTGAGGAAAAGCCACACGATCACAGGGTTGCTGTTAGCTAACACCTTGCCTGCAATTAACATAGCAGTCAATGAAGCGGTAGTGACTGAGAGTTGCAGGAAGCTGGTGATGAACCACGCTACCCAGTGGACGCCATTACTTAGACCCATCATCTTCATCACCTGTCACAAACACAACAATAAAGGCAATCAAATATTATATCAAACCAAATTTAATTAGGTCTGACAAAAACCCTAACACTAGTGAGATAACATAGCAACAACATCAAATACACAAAATCACTTTGATCCATTTATCCTCTTGGATTTTTTTGTTTCCTTTTGATTAAATAAACTTCCAATAATGAATCCTTCATAATCTTACGTTATAAAAACTGAAGACCCATTGAAGATGGATATGTAGCTATAACACACATTCTCCGTAGACCCTAGCCCAAGTAGTTTTGAGAACAGTCCTGGGTTAACAGTGTTTACAATGTTACATCTTAATGCTAAATATGTTACTCATTGCGGAAACAGTATCGTTAATAATATCGCTAATGATATTCGTTTGTCTCGCAATGTATGGTCAACAAGGAATCTAAAGATCACAACGTTTCGTGCGCCGTTGCAACACTTCGTCAGGTGATACAAATATGCTGTAAGCAAGGGTATTTATACCCTACGGAAGGCACAGTGCGCTTTTTTCTGCTTGAGCGAGTGAGCTCCTGAATGGCCAGTAAAGCGCACTGCGCCTGCCGTAGGGTATAAATACCCTTGCTTATAGCATATTTGTATCACCTGACAAAGTGTTGCAGCGGCGCACGAAACGTTGTGATCTTTAGATTCCTTGTTGACCATACATTGCGAGACAAACGAATATCATTAGCGATATTATTAACGATGTTACATCTTGTCTCTACTTACCTCTTTGAGTCTGAGTTCCTTCTCGTAGACGATGCTCTGCGTCAGCATAGCGACAGAGTAGACCCAGGAAATCACCATCACCATCGGCATCACTTGCTCTATGGTGAATGGGAACCTGCAATCGAAGCAGACCCGATAAAAACAGATTAATATTTAACAGAAAGACTCATTTGACTATTAAAGTGAAAGACAAAAAAACATCAAAATCTGAAGAAATATGGAATATATTGTTGTCTGAGCTCCTTCTCATAAGAAATAATGAAATTTACACAAAAAAAGGAATAGATTGTTGAGTAATAGACCCAGGAAATCACCATCACCATCGGCATCACTTGCTCTATGGTGAATGGGAACCTGTCATCAAATTACACAGACAAAAACAAAAGCATGTCACTTTATAGCAGTAAGTAACATGAGAGACTCATGTGACTTTAGAAGTGAAAGAAAATAAACATTGACATTTGAAGGAAAGAAAAGAAAGATTAAATTTGAAAAAGGGACTAGATTGTTGGGTAGACAATGATCTGCATCAGCATGGCCACTGAGTAGACCCAGGATATCACCATCACCATCGGCATCACTTGCTCTATGGTTAATGGAAACCTGTAATACACAAAATATAGAAATCAAATTTAAAGAAAGACAATTTAAAGAATGATGGCTGAATTTCGAATTGTTACTCTCCCAATTTGATGAAAATGACCACAAGATTTAAAGATTCAGAGGGATCGATAGGATCGAATATGTGAATATAAATCCATCCTGATCAAAAATATAATCAAGTCATTTAACTTCAAATTTTAATTCACATTGCAATTTCTGCTTAAAATTGTCTAAGATCTTTAAAGAAGATACTCACATATCATCCACGTAGCATGGGTAAGGGAACTCTTGCGCATAGCTTCCCGGTTCGATCACACTGCGTCCAACAAACTTGTCAATAATGGCTCTGTCTATGATATCCTGCACCCACACAAAGCCATACGTGTAATAGCCGAGGACTGCATGATGGTTGGCCCCGGGACGCCAGAAGCGGCGGCGCACCAGGTCTGTACGGTCGGTGAAGGTGGAGTTCTGACGGATCTTGTAGATGACGTGAGGAGGGAGGTTCCCCTTGTCATCAGTCGTGAAGGCCACACCTGATGGAGAAAGTTCAGTGGATTCAGTGGAGTTATTCATAACTCATTTGTGATAAGTTTGTAGATAATGATTAGCATTCAAAATACAATATTAAATTACACAAAGTAACATTTGTATCCAATATAACAGAGAGAACATTTCATTGTCATTAGTTTAACATCAAGAACAAGACATTTTAATAATAGTAATAATATATTCGATTTATATAGCACCTAATATGATTGATAATCATCTCTAAGCGCTTTTATACACATCTTTAAATAGTTACTGATCACCATCAACATTTCAACTGTGCAAAGAAAGCACACTATGAAATCAAGCAAAATTTAAATTGTGCTTCAACTAGTACTACAGAGATAACCATAAACAAAATGTGATCTTCCAATGATTTCTATTTTGACAGACACTCACTTGCAAAGACGGTGCGGCCATCTTTTTGCGAGTCCTCCAGAGCATATTTCACCATCTTCTCCTCATTCTCAAAGCCCAGGAAGAAGTCCCACTGTATGGGCCCAGTGAGGTCCAGCCACGCACAGGCTGCATTGTCTATGATGTCCAGGTGGTTCATGATGTAGGGTACCGATACCAAGGAGCTGTTGGTGATGAAGGCTTTCAGGTCTGGACTCAGACTGGAGTTGCTCAGAAACTCTGGGTGTTCACTCAGTTCTTCCTCCATCTAAACAATGAAATCAACAGAACAATAATCACAGGTTTGGATACTTGTGTTGCCAAAGACATTGATTTGTTTAATATGTGAGCTATAGAGAAATGATGTAAGATAAAAAGACAAGAGAACTGTTGGTGATGATGGCTTCGAGGTCTGGACTCAGACTGGAGTTGCTTAGAAACTCTTGGTGTTCACTCAGTTCTTCCTCCATCTAAACAATGAAATCAACAAAATGATAAGCTCTTATATGGGTTCTTGTTTTGTCAAGGACACTGATTTGTTTAATACGTCAACTTTAGAGAAATAATGTAAGGTACACAGAATACAGAGCTGTTGGTGATGAGAGCTTTCAGGTCCAAACTCAGACTGGAGTTGCTCAGAAACGCTGGGTGTTCACTCGGTTCTTCCTCAATCTAAGCAATGAAAGAGATGAAACCAAAGGCATTGAAATAATGAGATATGTGAACATCTACATTTTGTGTTGTCATTGAAATGCATACCCTGGTGATGTTGTTGTTGATAATGCTGCTGCTGATGATGATGATGAGGATGATGATGACGATGATGATGATGATGACGACGACGATGATGATGATGACGATAATGATGATGATGATGATGATGATGACGATGATGATAATGGTGATAATAATACTGATGAAGATTTATGATGGTAATAATGATAACAAAATCATGGTTGTGCTGGTAATGATGATGATGGTGATAATCATAATGATTTGTGTACGCACCTTTCCCACAAACTCCAGAGCCAGCTGTGTGGTGTTCCTCTCCAGAGCTTCCCTGACAGCTGCAGACATGTTGAGCCACATCTCAGCTCCTTGGGAGATATTCTTGGCCAGGTAGATAAAATCACTCGCCTGAAAACACAAACAAAATATTAGCCATGTTAAAATCACTTTAACTAATTCTTTTGGAGGAGGAGGGGGGGGGGGGGGGGGATTCGCTACCGCTATCACAACTGACCAAGTAAACTACTATTCTAGGCCATATTTTAGTACTTCATTTAATAAAGTGTTATGTTGAAATTTGATAAAGTACAAATAGATGGAAAAAATAGAAATAACATCCAATAAAACGTAAGTAAAAGTAAGTAGTGTAATCATTACAAATACAAATATAATCATAAATGGATTACTTTATAGTGCAAACTATTGTCATTGTAAGAATATGTCCACATACCTTATCAATAACGTCCCGTACATCAGGGGTGTTTGGGGAGAAGAGGATTGTGGGTCTGCTGAAGAGAACGTGGAGTAAAAGACCGAGACTCTTCTTCTGGTTGTGACTCAGCTTCAAGCCCTTCACATCTCCCTTCTTCAACAAAGCCTCGTTTACTTTGGGCTTGACTCCGCACACACTGTATTAAGAAAAGAACAAAAATAGGTTTTACTACATTAAAATGGCATGCAATTGATTGTAAGAAAAGAACAAAAATAGGTTTACTACATTAAAATGGCATGCAATTGATTGTAAAAAAATTTAGAAAATAGAGCAGAATTTTCTTTTTGATTGTCACTCGGCTACAAGCCTCTTCCAGAAAGCCTCATTTTTTTCTTCTGTTTATAACTGTAGCTCAAGCCCATTTATATCTCATTTCCAGTAAAGCCCAGGGCCCCATTGCAGAAAGACTTACAATTGATAGTAAAGTTGAAATTAATGCACAAATCTGATTGGTTCAAATGTGTACATTTTCTGACTTGCTATTAATTGCAAAAATAACTCTTTCTGCAACAGGGCCCTAAGCTTGCACAGCTGAGTAAAAATCTTCTCCTCATTTTCCTATTATGACTATCACATGACTATTATGACTAGGGGATCATTCCCTCCCCGTAATACAAAGTCTACCTGTACTGCATATTAAGCCCAGAATTAGAAGCTGAATAGAATCTTCTCCCCCTATTACTATTACTATTATCTCCACTCCCTGGTGAGCATTCCCTCCCAGTAATACAAAGTCTACCTGTACTGCATATTAGCCCAGAATTAGAAGCTGAATAGAATCTTCTCCTCCTATTATTACTATTATCTCCACTCCCTGGTGAGCATTCCCTCCCCGTAATACAAAGTCTACCTGTACTGCATATTAGCCCAGAATTAGAAGCTGAATAGAATCTTCTCCTCCTATTATTACTATCATCTCCACTCCCTGGTGAGCATTCCCTCCCAGTAATACAAAGTCTACCTGTACTGCATATTAAGCCCAGAATTAGAAGCTGAATAGAATCTTCTCCTCCTATTACTATCATCTCCACTCCCTGGGGAGCATTCCCTCCCAGTAATACAAAGTCTACCTGTACTGCATATTAAGCCCAGAATTTGCAGCTGAATAGAATCTTCTCCTTCTATTAATATTACTATTATCTCCACTCCCTGGTGAGCATTCCCTCCCAGTAATACAAAGTTAACCACTACTAGCCTTCACTGCACCTTAGCCTTGAGCCGGTACAGCTGACTAAATTCTCCTCCTCCTAAAATTGACAATAACCTCAATTCCCTTGGGAACATTCCCTGCAAACAATACAAAGCCCCACTCCCTGGGGAGCATTCCTTCCCAATAACACAGTATACCACTACTTACCTGTATTGCATCTTAGCCCAGAGCTGGTACAGCTGGGCAACCTTCTCTTTATCTTGTTGGTACTTGGTCTTGGGTGTGGGAGGGGGCGGCGGCTTGGTAGGACGGGTTGGCTCCGTCGTCACGCCGACGGGTGTAGAGCTTACATCGGTCAGCGGCCGGTCCGTCAGGTTGTACCAGGACGCATTCCAGGCAGCGGACGTGTTGGTGAGGTTGGTGAAGAACGTATCAGGGAGGGTTGTGAAGGGGACATCTGTCCCCAAGGTAGGGGTAGGGGACAGGGTGGAGTTCTGCTGGGGGACCCCAGGGGTGAGAGTAGGAGCCTGGCTGGGAGGCACAGAGGGTGAAACGGGTGGGGTAGGGGTGTAGGTTGTACCCCCATAGGGGTCAGTGGGAGGGGGAGGGGTGGTAGGGGATGGGCAGGAGTCCCCCGGAAGCTTGAGGGCAAACAGGTACAGGTCTTGGAGGGTCTGCTGGAAGCGAGCAAACTTCTGGACCTCTTCGGATGCTAGCGCGGCTTTGATTCTGCTGTCTATAAGATCATTGTCTGTGATGTTCAGCTGAAACAAAAAGGAAAATAATATAGCAATAGTCAACAAATTAAAATCATTTAATCACACACACTATAATCTCTTAGACATTTTGTTTAGCTTCAATACATTAAAATAATACACAAATATTACACAATTCAAATTATTTCATTACACACAAGCAAATCATTAACAAAATAAAAATCATTTTTTCTTCAATAGATTCTTAGTGAAAATCTGTCTGCCAAATCATATAACTTTTAGCATAATCACAGCCATAATCATGCATCTTCAACATTGAAGGAGGCAGATTAACAAGAAGAAAAGAAGAAGAAGAATGCAGAATAAGATCCAACTATGGTTGAAGTAACTACATGTATGATTGAAATTACCTGGTCAATAAGTTTGTCAATATCAATCTGGTCATGAAGCTCCTTGGAAAGTTGCACAAACACTGGATAGCTCTCCTCATGGTTGCACACACGGTCCTGGAAGTCACCCTGCAATTGAAAGGAGAAAATTAATATTAAAAAAATAAAATAGAAATAAGATGAAGGAAGTACACTCTAAAGTACATGTTATTTCAAAACTCCATTTCCATACAACAAACCAACTTATAAAATCTCTCATTATTTGAATATACATGTATGCATTCCTTGATAATATATTTTGTATTTACATCTGCACAAATAATAATGATTTATTCTGTATTACAATTAAATGGGTCCCACCAATCCAGGAAAAGATTTATAAATAAAATACTGGTAGGATTGCCATATGAAAGTAAAACACTATTAAATTAAATAATATAGTTGTGACCTTATTACACATAGCTCTTATATAACAAAACCCTTTAATAACAATGTAATTATGCTGGCCTCATATTTGTTTATTATTTTGTTGTTTAACCCTGATATAATAAGCTACCTGATATAACATTTTAATTTACATGGTCGCAAGGCATTGTTTTAACAACAAGGTTAAACTGCAATCTTTAATTGCTTACCTAATTCTGCCCTAATCTGACAAAAGGAAGCAACTGACAATTTTATGGATCTAGTCTTTTTACTTGTTTTGGGGTAATTGACATAATGCTCTACACAATGGTGAACAAATTAATGTCACCTGACAATCCATTTATGAGAAATTAATAATAGGTCAAAAGGTAGTAACTGCACAAATATCATCATAAAAATCCTCATTTGAAAGAAACCTACCAATTGTCAGTTGCTTCCTTTTGTCAGATTAGGGCAGAACTGCTTACATGAGTGAAACCAAACCCACCAGCATAATTATAACGACATATCAAGTACTCCCAACTGGACTCAAGCACTCCATGATTCTACTTTCATATCATGACCATTATGAAAAAGTCAGCTATCAATTTACACCTTTGAACCAGGATTTCTCAAAACAATATCAAAACAAAGTAAAATCCACTTGCAATTAATAACAAGGGTCACAGCAACCAAGGTTTGATTGTTAATCATTGTCCTGGTAGAACTTAAAACTCGACGACGAGGTATCCTATTTACTTTGCCCAGTGTCATACACAATTTTCCTGGCAGAGCTGAAAACTCATTGAGATATCCAATGACCTTTACCCAGTGTCATGCAGTGAATGATTTTCATGGTAGAATCTAAAACTCATTGGCCCGTATTCACAAAGGAGGTTTGTACAAACCATGGTTTGACCAAGGTTTACATCTATAGAATGCCATTTGTAAACTGATGGAGAAGGAATGTAAACTCCATACTTGTTAACAATGTTGATTTACAATTTACGGTATGCGAGCAGCATTCCATAGATGTAAACCATCGTCAGACCATGGTTTGTACAAACCTCCTACAAACCTTCTTTGTGAATACGGGCCAATGAGATAATCAACGTCCTTTGCCCAGTGTCATACTGCAATAATTATTCCTGGTAGAACTGAAAACTCATGGAGATAATCAACATCCTTCGCCCGGTGTCATACAGCAATTATGATTCCTGGTAGAACTGAAAACTCACCGAGGTATTCAAGAACTTTGCCCAGTGTCACACAGTGAAATGATTTTCCTGACTCATTGAGATATTCAAATTAACTTTTCCCGGGTGTCATACAGCAATTATGATTCCCGGTAGAACTGAAAACTCTTTGAGGTATTCAAGAACTTTTCCCAGTGTCATACAGTGAAATGATTTTCCTGACTCATTGAGATATTCAAATTTAAAACTTTTCCCCGGGTGTCATACAGCAATTATGATTCCTGGTAGAACTGAAAACTCACCGAGGTATTCAAGAACTTTGCCCAGTGTCATACAGTGAAATGATTTTCCTTGACTCATTGAGATATTCAAATTAACTTTTCCCGGTGTCATACAGCAATTATGATTCCTGGTAGAACTGAAAACTCACCGAGGTATTCAAGAACTTTGCCCAGTGTCATACAGTGAAATGATTTTCCTGACTCATTGAGATATTCAAATTAACTTTTCCCGGTGTCATACAGCAATTATGATTCCTGGTAGAACTGAAAACTCACCGAAGTATTGAGTGATGTCTGTCCAGCGTCATACAGCATAGCTCCTTGAGCTCCATTACATGTTAGGTCCTGTAACTCATCGGGACTCACTAACTGGTCCTGGGAACAACAATTAGTTAGAAACAATAACAAAAACATGCTCAACATTTTGAGAAAATTTTAGGCTAAAGAAGAGGATTAAAAAACCGCCAAATATTTGTACGCATTTGACAGATAGCAAAGTAAATATAAGAACATTATTAAAATTAAACAAAAATGAAAGCAATAAAAAGGTAGCAATGAATACACAACTAAATAACAACATGAAATACTCAAACAAGATAATTAATGAAAATTGAAAATAACTTAACATTAAAACATAAAAATGTATTAAAATCACAAAGAAAAAAGTAGAAAACTTTGACATGATAACTAGATCTACATTGAAAATAAATAACCCCAAACATAACAAAAATGCAATAACTCCCCACATATTACGATCTCTCGGCCCTTTCTCTAAATACCCATAATTTTTCTTTAACCCGTTCACTTCGAGATTCTGAAATCCCCATAGACTTTGTCTATAGCCCACCCGGTTCCAGTAAGCAATGGGTTAACAGTACTCACCACAATGTACTGAGTGAATGTCTGTGATGCCGAAGATGAATTATCAGCCATGTTATCATCTGATATCCCGGGTGCTTGACTGAGAATATCCACTAGACCGTCCATGCCATAAAGATCCCTTGCTGACATTGGCTTGAACAGGGCTCCCTCCTTCACATGACCGAACCGCCGATTCAAGAAATCATTAAAGTCGCTGGCGTTGTCAGCCGAGTAGGGCGCACTGCTGTTACGGGGATCACTGCCGTACATCACATTGAAAAGCTGTAATAAAAAATAGTCAAGTTAAAGAGGAAAAGCAATGAACATTTCAGGCTCATTTTTGTTCCTGTAATACAATAGGGTATAAAATCAGTTCCGCAGGGTTGAACCTCAGATTCAAGAATTAATTTCAGTCACTGGCATAATTATTTAAACATTTTTATCACAACGATTTCAGGGCACCCCTTTGACTTTGAAACCAAAGTTTCCTTCTTTAATAAGCTTATTGAACAACAGGAATGAAGCTTAATAAAAATAATAATAATAATAATAATAATATTTATATAGCGCAAATTGCAAGAAGCCTCTAAGCGCATAACAATATATTTACATACAAATTAACAAAACAAAATGTTTTTTTTTTTTATATTGTATATTTTTTTTTATATTGTATATTTAAACATACATGTGAAAGAACAAACATTAACGATCACAAAAGGCTAGCTTAAACAAATGAGTTTTCAACCTGGACTTAAAAACGTATCAACATTGTGGGAAGTGCGAATAATAAGGGGAAGATTGTTCCATAGAAAAGAAATAAAATCAATTTACAAAACATAATAATTCTATGTAAAAACATACAGGCTAGCACCCTGTTTAAAAGCACACAATGGCATTTTGCAAAATAAACATCACTATTTTTAATCAAATGTGCAGAATATAAAACAGAAGTTTGCAAAATTACAAAGACAAATATTGCTTTTTAAAAAATTTGTTCAGTGTTTTTTTTTTGAGGGTAGCATTCAAAATTACATTTAAAATTTTAGTTTCACCCTTGTTCTAAATCTGGTATTTTCAAAAATCATGCTTTCCTCCCAATATATTTGATTTCTTATCTATTTCTTGTGAGATTTCATAATGGCAGTTCAAGCTAGTCAAACAAATTTCTTCCTTCCATCAAGAGATACACCCCTTTATACAAAGCCAGGTAGAAGTACAACAACACAGGGATCAACCTCCAACAGTTTCAAAGTCCATGTACACAACAAATTATTGTAACAAAACAATAATGGAAACAAGCTAGATTCACCTCCCCCACTTTCCCAGGGCAGGGTATAGTATTTTGACCAGACACAAACTTAAAGGGAACCACCACCCAAAAATAATATTCTTATAAATAAAAGGTAACATTTTTATATTAGTAGTCCATTCCACCAAAAGGTTCAGAATAATACTGTATGTTTCAAGAAAAAATTATATAATTGGAAAAAGGGCATCACCCTACTACAACATGCGTTCATGGGTCTGCATACATGTATGAAGACTATCTTTTGTCTAGGACGAACGCATCGTCCCTAATTCTATAGTCTCCAAACGTAAGAGTGATAGAATTGGCGCACTCGCAAACGTTTGGCGCATACGGAACCATGTGGCCATAGTGGTTCCGTAAGTGGTGGTAATTAAATTGCATTATTTGTTTATGACTAACACAACCTTTTGCAAATTGTTGGGCATCTATTTGATATCACACAACGATACCAAAACATATCATTATGTGTTGTTCTTTGCCTGGTGGTCCCCTTTAATCATTTCACAATGTATTTCCTTAGTGCAAAACAATGCACCCCCAGAACCATGCCCCCTATTTACAATGTACTGTAGAGAATGAGAGGAATAATTGGTGAAAATTTGATCAAAATTGAAGAAACATGAGAATGATATTTTTAAGATCATGTCGAAATGAGCGATTGCCACGTAGATTGCAATATCACTGACAAGCAACTCGGTCAACTCGCCATAGGTTTTGCACATGAAAATTCACTTTTTAGTTGTTTTCGCAAATTCATGAAGAAATATTGATGAGCCAATTAATATAATTGCTTTGTAATAAAGAAAATGTCCTTACTGGAAATTTTCATGTACAAATCGAAACGGCAGCAGCTGGCAGAATAAGGCCCAATCAATAGCAAAGTTCTGTGAACGATACACACAAAATCTGGACAAAGTTCAACCTTTCATAGCTTTGTTTTTGCTTGTACTTGTTTATACTTGCTCATATTTGTGCTTATAAATAATTCTCTTCATAGCAAACATCACATTTCCAGGATTGAATCCCCCTTCAAGCCAATGTGTATGCCTTTACCCAAGCCTCAATATATCTCAGGAAAGTGATGAAACGCCCTCAAAGGTTGTGCAGATGCTAGACCTTTAATGTCACTCACACTGGTACTAGAAATCTTGACAGTCCCAGTCATTCCCTAAGCATTGTACCACATGTGTGTTCCACTGCATTCAAGGCCACCTGACAAGCAAAGCAATCAACAAGTACACACAGACAGACATACCTCCAGGTGTTTTTGCACTATAAATCCTTGGACTTAATGTGGACTAATCATTCCGCTTGTTGAGTTTGTAGTAGCACTGAAGAGGTTTAAATACACACAACAATGATGTGTCATCAATAGACTAATGCACAGAATCTTCATATGTCTTGGCTCATATGCAGGGCACTAGCACGTGCACTAGCACTTGCACTTGCACTAGCACTAGCACTAGCACTAGCACTAGCACTTGCACTAGCACTAGCACTAGCACTAGCACTAGCACTAGCACTTGCACTAGCACTAGCACTAGCACTAGCACTTGCACTAGCACTAGCACTAGCACTAGCACTAGCACTAGTAGGGACACTGATTTTCCGTTTTAAAAAAAGGCCTTTTCCGTTTCAGAAAATCTGGAATTCCGTTTTTACCTGCCTGAAAAACGGAAATTCCGTTTTGCCATAGACTTTGTACATGTGAAAAAATGCAAATTCCGTTTTACATAGAACTACATACAAAATTCAATGAGTAGGGTGCAAATCGTTTTTATTATGACATGGTTGATAATTTGTGAACAGAACTGAAGTAAAAACCAGTGTCACTGTTTTTAAAGTACCATTAACAAATTATTAATTTTCAAAGTGTCTTTTTTGTTGTCATGTTTTTTGACAGGTACTAATTGAGTTCTGCATACTGATACAGTTCATAATGAACTTAACTGGTCATTTAGTTTACATACTGATACATTTTATATTTCATCTTTTTTATTCTTTTAATCATGTTTGTGTTTTGAAAATATGTCTTGTTGTGCACAGGAAAAATGAAATACAAATAAAATATACTTGCCTTTACCATGAATCGTTACTCTGTATTTACTTTACTTTGTCATAGTTCATAATATTCAAACTAAGTGTTTTGACAGGTGCTAATGAGTTCTGCAGTCTATGACTCAAAACTGCCTTTCAACATCACCATTGTAGTACAGCATGATCATCATTTTGGTGTTTTCAGGCGACAGGTTTTCTCTCTTGTCATCAAGTAAATGTTTGTACTGAGAGAAACTTCGCTCAACATCTACACTTGACACTGGCATCCACATAGCATCCACAGCAATACTTGCGAGACTAGGATATCTGCTGGACATGGACTTCCAGAATTCAGCAAGATCCAGAGGTTCAGGAATTTGGGAAGGATTCAGATGTGTGTACATCAGCCACTCTTCGAGAGCATCTGTTGTCAGACCAGGTAATGTGTGCTGGTAGTCCCCGATGTCCAGAGAAATGGAGCCCAGCTGTCTAGGATCAAAGACCCGAACGGCCTTGTAAAAAGGCATAGCAGGATGCTGGTCAATGTGCTTGTTGATTTTATCTGCTGCTGCCTTGAACACTTTGTTGAAGGTCTTAGAAATCTTCTGTCTCTCTGGTTGAGGCCTCTTTTCCAGCAGTTTGTCAGTCTGGCCAAATGATGTCCTCTCAGCAGCAAGGTATGCCCTGGTGTCTTCAAGAACATTGAAGACAGTGCAGGCAAGGGGTTTCTTTGAAGCCTCTAGGCTGGTGAGTACTGTTGTGAGACGTGCACTGTGCTCAGTGATGAAGGTCATGTAGAGTTCAAGTTCAGCATAGATGTCCTTGTTCCGCAGCATTTCAAGTATTGTTTCGACAGCCATGCCTTTACTTGCTTCCTGTCTGAAGAATCCCTCGTACACATGCAAGTGTGCAATGTGGTACTTGACAGAGTTGTACCATGAATTCCATCTGGTAGAAACAGGGACAGGTGGTAGCTTGCACTGATCAGCTGGCAAATATTCCTTCACATATTTGAGGTACCTATTCTTGCGAGCTGGCTTCTTGAAGAATGCGGACTTCATCATCTGTACAAAGGTGTCAACCCTGCCAAATTCAGGATAACGTTGAAATGCCTCTGCACCAAGATTGATGATGTGAGCCAGGCATGGTACATGTCTACTATTCGGCAGTAGTGGCACAAGAACCTCTCTGACTGCTTTCTTGCAATATGCAGCGCTATCAGTGACGACTGCTATGACATTATCAAACTGAATGCCCATGTTGCTCAAAGCCTTCACGATTGCCTGGCTGAGTGTTGAATGGTTGCATGCCTCCATCGTGCACACATCAATGAGGAAATATCTTCCTCGCACACCAACGAGTATGTTCAATATGCTACAATCACGGATGTCTGTTGTTTCATCTGCAATGATGGACACCTTTGCTTCTTTCACAATCTCCTTCAAGGCCTCTACATGTATCTCGAACTGCCGTGGAACATAAAGACGTCGCAGTGTATCTGCTTTTGGGAGTGTACCACCCTGTCTGCAGTGCTTCGTAATGAATGGTCTCATATTCTCCACTTTATTAAGAGGGATGTCAGCCATTGTGCAGCACTTAACGAAGTCTAGAATGAACTGTTCTCGAAGATCTTTGGACTTCATGGCTGAATCCAAAGTAGTCTGACGTACGGGCCCCTTGGATGATCCAGCTTGAGCTACAGGCATCACATTCAATTTCAGTTCTTTTTTGTTCAGGTGCTTTTTGCTTTTCACATGATCTTTTACAGTGTCAATTCGTGAGAAGTCTACACTATGTGAACAGTATTTGCAAAACATAACACTTCCATCAGCATAGAAATCATCTGAAAACTGCCGTGACCTTGTATGTGCAGTAACAATGCAAAGCGACTTCTTTTTCTTAGGTTTGGAGGCCATGATGGTCCAGGGTAGCAATCACCATGTCAATGTCACAGAACACACCTGTAGTGTATGAGAATGAACATTATTTATTTCTATGTCCAATGAAACGGTAACCAGACTGACTCATGCAGAGAAGATTCAGTAAAAAATATACATATATTTTGTAATGTTTACTCATGTGATGTAGTTTAAAGAAAAAGTTAAAATAAAAATGTAAAGTTGTGTTTCCTCCGTCAATGAAAAACTTGTCTGATATTTTCATACAGCTCCCATCACACTCTCATTTTTCATGCAGTATCAAAGACCAAAATTATAACTGTTATAAAGAAAAAAATATAGACTCACAGGCCAGTGGTAAGGCCTTTTTGATATTGGCATAATTTATTTCCCCAAAATGTTGACGATTTGTTGGGAAAAACGATGATTTTACACTTGCATTATGCATACGAATAGCTGCTGCGGCCGCCGCGATCAACGGTGTGGTATGGTCTCAGCTCCGCGGTGATTCCGGCCGACCACGAGTCGAGTCGGAGTGTCTGTGTGGACCGGCGCGGTGTGAGAAGCCCAGCTGTTGTTATTTTCAAGGCAACGATACGGAATAAATGCAAGTTTAAAATCAACATTTTGGGGAATGTGTCATGCCTGATATCAAAAAGGACTTCCGACAGGCCAAATAATAAATATATTCAAAATTTATTCAATAATGATAGGTATTTATTGTGAAAACTTACCGATTTTCTCTTGCTTCAACCCGCTTCAACTTCACGCATTTCCCGCGCGAAATGAACCCGGAAATGTTGTTGTTATACAGTACACGTGCGCGCGCGCGATCGCGAGGGCCAGCTACAGACTAACTTGTCAAACTGAGCTCGGATTCAGCAAGGTTTCCGCTCATGTAACGTGCGAAAGTCGGCTATTCTAATAACATATCTCTAACGTGGCTCCTCTGTATCGGTGCAGCCCGCCATATCACCCGTATACTTTGCGTGCAGGTTATGGGTCTCATTTCTTACGCGAGATATCCATCCGCCGGAAATTGGGGAATTCCCCAATTATGGCGGGCTGCACCGATAGAGGGCGGACTGGATCGATGTCAACGTTTGAGAATCGTTTAATCCATGTACAGTATTACGTACATGGGTGACATGGTACGGTGCAGCTCTGAGTGATAGCAGCTAGCTGCGGGGCCGGGGCGCGCCGGGGTAGCTAGTCTACGACGTCGATCGTATGCCGTACTCGCCGCACCGCGCGCTAGATCGGCTTTCATAATAAACGCAGCGGATTTCTTGTCGTTGTAAGTTGCATTCGACATCGTCTTTCTTGTACTTTTTTGTCATTTGTTTTTTTCTGATAGTTTTCTACTACAAAATATGAATTTTTGAGGAAAAAGAGGTTTTCCGCGATTTTCCGTTTGAAAACATATTTTCCGTTTCAAATGGTCAATTCCGCGATTTTCCGCGATCGCGGAAAATCCGTGCCTCTACACTAGCACTAGCACTAGCACTTGCAATAGCACTAGCACTAGCACTAACACTAGCACTTGCACTTGCACTTGCACTAGCACTAGCACTAGCACTAGCACTAGCACTAGCACTTGCACTAGCACTTGCACTTGCCCACTTGCCTGCTGCAAGCAGGGAAAACATTAATATTTTTATTTTGGGGGCTCCCTTTTTAATTTTATGGAAGTTTTCGGGGGCTACTTTTCCAACTTTCGGGGCTACTTTTATAATTTCTCTTTTTTTCAAATTTCAGGGGCTACTATTTAGGTCTAATGCTGTAAGTGATCATCTGATTGGCATTCAATCACGATCCAAACAGAAAATCCAAAAAAAAAATCCAAAAAATCAAATACTTTTTTTTTTTCGGGGGCTCTTTTGGGGATTTCAGGGGCGAATTCGCCCGCCGCCCCCATGTATTTTTTCCCCTGGCTGCAAGTATAAACTGCTGACTTGGGCAATTTGAATTTCTCTTCAACTACGAGAATAGAATGTAGTTCCTTACATGACAATCTCATCTGGAAAAAAAGCAGGCATGTCAATTGTCTGTTTTGGCAAGTAAAACTTGAACATTTATGATTTTAGTTTTTACTTGTCCATCAAACAGGCTAGTAGATAAACAGTTAGTGTGGAGGCTTGTCATATAACTTAGATCATATAAAACTACTGTATATACTGTTATGTGAATATTCCAATCGTATCAGTCTTGTAAGAATGCCTCATTATGTGTGAACCAAAATAGAATTGAACACTGTGAAATTGGACATTAGAAATGATTTGTGCTTCAAATTACAAGCAATACTTTTTTTAATAGTAAATATATAATCCATTGCGGATATAGTATCGGAAATAATATCGCTAATGATATTCGTTTGTCTCGCAATGTATGGTCAAAATACTTTTTTTTTTTACAATTATCACTTTATAGTAATAAGGCAGAAATTAGACTTGTTATCAATATAACAACATTTTTGTAAATGTGAACACTTACATGATATTTTCTAAGCATAACTTTAAATCTATTGACTAGTGTTAACGGTCCACCGCAATGATAAATAATGCATCTTACATGGTAGACATCTCACATTCTTTCCCAATACTTGCTAATATGGAGGATGCTTAGATCTATTGTTACATTTGCATGATCATCAAATGTTGGCATTGATGACAGCTTGTTA
The DNA here is from genome assembly GCA_037951105.1 of Echinarachnius parma. Lineage (NCBI taxonomy): Eukaryota > Metazoa > Echinodermata > Echinoidea > Clypeasteroida > Echinarachniidae > Echinarachnius > Echinarachnius parma. Next base: position 157,103 of record JBAMJV010002972.1, on the reverse strand, counting down.
AAATGTTAATGGATTCTAGTTGGTCCTCGCATTACAAGCTCCATTATTCAGCATTACAAATCCCCGAGGGACATTAATTCAATGCAGTGGGACTAAGGAATGGAAACAAGTTGGCGAACACAATGATTCGCATTTTAAGACAACCTCAGAGATACTTAACTATTAAGCTACTGATATATAAACACCGCTGTTTGCAGCAAGGAATACAATAATTTGTACTCACATTAATTTTTTTCAAGGTAATTTAAACAATGGAGTTCTATTTAATCCGATTAAATATGAACCGTTTCTGTCAATATCATGTTATATGACAAAATAACTGTGTTAACTTTTTTTAACACTGGTCAAACTTGTGCTTTGTACTTGTACTTAATATGTTTTCCCCTAGTATAATATACAGTTTAAACAAATACTGTGCATTATAATACACTGTTTAATGTATGTTTGATGTATTAAAACATTGAGTTCCAATCAAATATAGATCTGTTGTATGGTATTTGATGGAATTTTGTTCATACGTAGGTATCATTTGAAGTGTATTAAATATATTCAAAACTAGAAGGCCGACAAAGTCAGCATACCCACGCCTCCCATTAGCCCTGTTCTACCCCTTCGTCGGCCTCAACCCTGTTTTGCTTACCGATGCATCCTAAAACATAGTGATCAACCGTTGAACAGAACGAGTGTATGAACTGTATGTTTATCTTAAGCGTATAAGTTTAAATTGCATGTAAATTGTCCACTTGAGAGGATCATCACCATTGTTCTGGTCATTGGGCCAGGATGTGTGCATTAATGCCATTAATTATTATTTTGCGACTGCAACTGGCGAACTGCAGTGAAAATGCCTAGGCCAGGGTGTAGGCCGCTTGCTTGCGGCGCGGCAGCCCCATGGCGAGGCAGTGTACAAAATTATTGACAATGAGACTGCACACTGTTTTACTTTTGTATAATCAATCCATTTTCCCCTATTTTCCTGATTCTAACCAGTCTAGATGTATTCAATATGTAAAAATGAACATCTGTTCATCTTCACATTAGTGTCGGGTCAATACTAATTATTAAATAAATAAATGTATTTTTCGGAAACTTACCAATTTCTTGGCGCTTCAAAGTTCAGATCAGCGTGTTGCAATTCAATTCCGTTCCGTATTAATTAACCCGGAATCGAAAGTACCGTACCATAACATATGGTACCGTGCGCGCGATCGCGATGCACACCTGGACTAAACTTGTTAGTTGCTGCTCGAATATTGGATTCAGCGAGGTTACCGTACCGCGCCTATAACGTGCAGATATTATTTAGGCACACACGTGCATTAAATACATACTCAAACTTCAAGGTTCCACAGAATTTGCAGGGGTCAACCAATCATCATCAAAATCTAATCGATTCTTCCATGTCACTATCCAAACATTCCCTGAAAATTTGGTGCAAATCCGTTCACCCGTTCTCTAGTTATCTTGTACACAAACAAACAAAAAAAACAAAAAAAAAACAAACAAACAAACAAACAAACAAACAAACATACGGAACCCTTTACATAACCCCCTGCCGATTTCATCGGCGTGGGTAATGAAAAAAACAAGTGTAAGAGTGCTATTTTCATGCAAGTAAGGTTGAAAAGTAGCCCCTGAAAAAAGAAAAAAATCCCCCTCCAACAAACAAAAGAACAAATATTGAATGAGTAACATGTGGAAGGATGAATTATGTAACTCACATGACTTGTGCTGATGTTACGATCCACAATCTGATCCGCATCTGATTGGCTGAGACTCAGATTCTGCCGCAGGAACTGCTTAAATCCTTCATCATCTTTCAACACAGACGACAGAGGGAAATCTGGGGGTGTTCGGAGAGAAAAAAGGCATGTATTTTACAAAATATACTTTTTATGTCAGCATGACTGATAAAACAGCTTATTTTATAGTGAGCTGAAACAAGCAGACATCATTGTGAAATGCATTACTTGATCAAAGAAATTGTGAGATCATTTGTTGTCCCTAAAAAAATGTGTTTAACATAATTTACAACACATCAACAAATCTTCCAAAAAAAAAACTTCTTAACTGTAAATAGTCAATGCATGTCAACAATTGACTGTCAATGCTGCATAATTGCCCTACACAAAACACGCTATGCTAAAGAGCTGTTAAATCACTGGCACTCAAAGTTGTCAAGTCAGGAACTACAAGCGTGCCATTTTCAAAGACAACTTGTAATTTCATTTAGCTCTAGAACGACTATATTGAACAAGGAGTACTGTATTGAATCATTATAATGGGCACCGAATCCCTGATGGAGCGAGCTAATTAAATCAATCTGTCCAGAAGGAGATTGATAAAGTAATTAGCAATTAATTACTTACACAGTGTTGAAGCAAACATGTATGCTAGAGAGACACTTATAAATGGCCATTTAATAACCCACTACTTTCCTTTCCCCTCTTATTAATTTGATGTACTAATTAATTTGGGTTGCCATTCTATCAAGGCAGTCCCAACATGAAAACAAGTAAGCTAGCTACATTTCCTACCCGGTGCTGAAGCTAGCTACATTTCCTACCCGGTGCTGAAGCTAGCTACATTTCCTACCCGGTGCTGAAGCTAGCTACATTTCCTACCCAGTGCTGAAGCTACATGCAGCTACATTTCCTACCCGGTGCTGAAGCTAGCTACATTTCCTACCCGGTGCTGAAGCTAGCTACATTTCCTACCCAGTGCTGAAGCTAGCTACATTTCCTACCCGGTGCTGAAGCTAGCTTCATTTCCTACTGTGACGATATCCTTGAAGGCATTGAGAAAGATTAACATGCCTACCAGACCTTCTAAATCATGTATCTACCATAAAATGATTCTAAATATCTGGTATAAACATTCCCCACCTGGTGCTGATGCAAACTTGTACTCCAGAGAACCCTGGTCAGTGAGGATATCCTGAAAGGCATCAGGATAGGAGAGTGATAATTGGCCTTCTGATAAACCTCAACTTCACTTTGTTATAGCCATGAAGTAGGATCTGTGAGTATTCTTACAAGCTAGCATCATTGCCTACCTGGTGCTGAAGCAAACTTGTACTCCAGAGAACCCTGGTCTGTGAGGATATCCTGAAAGACATCAGGATCTATTAGGAGAGTGATAATTGGCCTTCTGATAAACCTCAACTTCACTTTGTTATAGCCATTAAGTAGGATCTGTGAGTATTCTTACAAGCTAGCATCATTGCCTACCTGGTGCTGAAGCAAACTTGTACTCCAGAGAACCCTGGTCTGTGAGGATATCCTGAAAGACATCAGGGAAGATGTCAAGGTCCTCCATAGAGAACTTCCTTGTGAAGATATCGTTGCTTGTCAGGAGCTGCGTCAACTGCTCTAGGAAGCTTGTGGCTCTAGGGAGATAAATTGAAATAAATAAAATGGATGAGTCTTACTACACAGATTTGTTCAACATGAATTATTTCATCGCCAGGAAGGACATAGATGACAGATATTCCATCTTCTTTGACAACCATCGTTCCACAAAGAACGGGATGGTTCAGGGAGTTGGGGAGCGGTCTTCCTTGAAAGTACAACTGAAGATTGGGTTTTAAGGGTATAAATTAAGGCCAATTGCCTGTCCCTATTCCCTAGTTCTTTCCCCTTGACTGTCCCTTGAACAAATTTAAACAACCAATAAAAACAAAACATTTATGTATTATTATAATATTGCAGCTTATACAGTACATCACAGGCTTAGTCTTAAAAGAGTTAAAATTACACAACACTACACAAAATTGTCATCACCATGGAAACCTGCAGCTAAAAGCATAAATGACAATTAAAATCATAAGTGCCTGAGGTGACATTCCAGGATGCATGAGCAGTGCTTGTTAATATTCTTGTCCTTGAAATATTGTAAATATTGTATGTCAGGCACTGAGGGATACATGTCCAAATAAAACAAAAATTACTTCTAAGAACTATTATAGTTCAAATAAAATTAACTATGAACGGTAAAATTAAATGAACGGTAAAAATGAACGGTAATACAAATAAAATGCAAGGTATGAGAGAACCACTATAATAGTGGTTCTCTCATACCTTACATTTTATTTGTATTACCGTTAGAAACATGGAACAGGTTTTGTTCTTTTGAATTTCCCACTTGTTAAAAACAAATTACGATTGAAGTGTTGAGATTTTTAAATCCACTAGAAATTGTTCTGTCATGTGCACATGTGTACAAAGTCAGTGCAATGAGTTAGGGAATATCACTTTACATAACATCCATTTAAAGTGAAATGTTCTTGAACACATTACGTAACTAGTAGATATAACAGATCACAAAAGTACACATCAACTATTCATCACGTTATATGCACGTGTCAACAAAGTTACAAGATCCCTGCATTGACTGCACACAGTTCCATTCCCATTTTAGTAGTCTAGACACTATTGTTATCACGTACATTTTAACAAAGTGTTACCATTCATGCATGTTATTATAAACAAGGTTTATAAAGGGTTCAACAATATTTTGTGGAAATCATTCTTACGTGGAATTGGCTGTCAAATACGACATGAAACGTGCATTATTGCCACTTTAATGCATAAAGCAGAAAATCTGGTAACATCAAGCGGTAATAGGTAAATATGGTATTGCCAGGTTGGGGGGGGCCTTACATGTATGTCAAGCTGGCACTTGGTTCATATGCTTTTCAGACCTAAACTTAAATAAATTTAAACTATGCACCCAAAGTATGATCAGTCAATGTCAGACTCCTGCTAAATTATTAAACATGCTGAGAAACGATGAAGGGAATAAGAAAATGTGATATTTTTAATCATGTATCTTTAAAAAAATATACATTGATAATATTTATGCTTTGAATGAGGTATTGATCTTTAAAAATCATTTATTTTGTTATTTTGACAAAATGGCATTTTATCAGTTAACCTTCAAGTTGTGTCTTTTGTCTATCATGTCTGAGCTAAATGTCAATTACAATGTAGGTGAATTGTATTCATGGTTGATGAAGAGACATCGCTATCTCATACACTATCTCAAATCAACTCCATGCTCAATTACCGATGTGGACTTTTTTCAATTGATTGAATGCATTCACCTTTTAATAGAAATGCAGAATGAATTGAACTGAATTCAATTGAATAATTTGCCATTGGGGCTGGAATTTTATTGTGATTAACCTTTTGGCTCAAAAAAACCCATCTATAGCTGGGTTTTATGGGGTAATAATGTTTCAGTCACGGTTGCTCTTCATCAGACAAATTACCATGCAGTTAAACCAAGCTGGCGTCTCCTCATTCAATAATTTAATACATGAATGCCAATAGGGGTGATCTGGCATGCAATTAGGGGAGCTTTTTTTTTTAGTAAGGCCTGCGAAATTGCTCTCTAAAAATTGTTTTGCATTGATGAACAACACAGAATTTGGTGCTGGGCTCTTAGTCTTAAAATGTGATATTGGGGGTTGGGGACTATTTGGGATATTCAATGGCAAATATGAAAATAGCCCCTCACCCAATAACCCACATGTATCTGTGCACTGTACAGACTGCACTAATAAACATGTACAATATGCTCACGATGAAATTGGGAAGGGAAAAAAGAAGGGGGGGGGGGGGAAGGGAAAAAAGAAGGGGGGGGGGGGCAAGGATACGGATGAGGGACACAGCCTCTACAACAAAGTATTTGGCCCATAGGAGCATAAGAGCATAAGTTGCCCGCGTTCCCATTCTCTTTCAATACATTACATTCATGTCAATCACTTGGCCTCAGAGAACCTGGTAGAAATCACACACAGTTGTGCATTTGTCCCAGATCAGGTTCATACAAAGAGGACCATAGAAAACCATAGAACACACAAACCAAGACATGACTGTGGTAACATTAATGTGGGTAGCGCTAATGTACAGTATGTCTCCATACTCAATCTACTTATCTCCTCACTCAATCATCAATCTAACCATTTGAATTGATTTTTTTTTTTGTGTGTGTATGCCTGAAGAATAATCTGCCAGATTCGATAGCTCATAGCATCATTGATTTACATTTTATTACACTTGCCTTTATAGTGGACAAGCAGTTTTCAGCATTTTTTTACATTTATACATTTTTTGGCCTAGAACCTAGGCTAGTAAAGTAGTAGAACGCACAAAGTTTTGGCTTTGTCCAAAAAGCTGATAAGGGACCCTTGAAAAACATAGAGCACAAAAATCAAGACACGACTGCGGTCAGATCACTCAGATTTCATACGAGGACATACCAGCAGTACTGCTCACATTGTATGTCACCATACTCAATCTTACATCTCACCATAGAATGCATATAGATTCATACATTGGCCTCAAACCTGACCAGTAGAACATACACAGTCATGCTGATGTCTGAGAATGTGGTAGGGTACCATAGAAACTATACGGTCAATAAGCAAGTCAAACCCTTTCAAAGGGATAGTTGAGTTCTGGTATTTTAAAAGAGAGTACAGTTTTAGTCAAACTGAATTTTAGTAACCAAAACCTGCACCATTACATTACAAACTAATAGTTATAACTCCACCATGTTCGAAAGGAATAAAACATTACAAATTAATAATTAAAAAGCCTGTTTAAAGATGGCGCTCTCTAAACACTCATCAGTTTCAAACATTTTAAATAAAATATTGTGGATGTGATGTTTTCTTGAAATAGTGATTAGATAGAGAGATAATCAACAACTATTTAAAAACCTCTTTTGTAGATTTTTGAAAAGAGGAAGCATTAAAAAAAACATTTTAACGGCAGGTTCACACTTTCGCGCCGACAGTCCCGGGGAGACATCCAATGGATATTTGTATAACCACACTGGTGAGCCAGTACATTTAAAAAAGGCTCTAAATTTGTATTTTGGTTATTTACACCATATTTAAACAATTTGGTAGTCTACTTACATGATTGCATGGCGTTTGAAACCTGAACAGAAAAAAAAAAATGAGCCCCAAAACAATGAAAAAAACTGCGCAAAATATCGGTAAATTTTGATCGCAGCGGTGGTGCTAGCCGGGTAACTGAAGTTAGCCAGCGAGCCGGGTAACTGAAGTTAGCATAGCACTCGATTGTCTCGCGATATCGATATCGCACGCGCTGCGAGGTACCAAAAACCATTGTTTTGGGGCTCATTTTTGTTTCTGTTAAGCTTTCAAACGCCATGCAATCATGTAAGTAGACTACCAAATTGTTTAGAAATGGTGTAAATCACCAAAATACAAATTTAGAGCCTTTTTTTATGAACTGCCTCCCTACGCGATCCATCCAATAGTCCAGTCAATATAGGGGCTTGACCTCGGCAAAATTGCAACATGGGATTTTTTTTCGGAATTCTGTTCAGGAAACTCCCCTTAACAACCAAAAAAAAGTCCTAAGAAATCGAAGTTGCGGAAAGTGGTTTAATTTGCATTATAAAGATAATTAGCTAATTTGCATATTTCTGAAATGTGGTCAGGGGTAATTTTCTAACTAGGAATAGTACAATATTGATAAAAACAATTATGCTATGATAATTTATGCCAAGGAATCCATTAACGGTGCTCATTTGCATGTGTCGTATAGGCAACGCCCTAAAAACCAAGATGGCTGCCCCTAATTTGCATATTTATGAATATTAGTGGTTTGCAGTGGTTACAGCCTCTAATAAGCAATAAGTCCAGATTATTATGTTTCATTCATGTTCTAAATATGTAGTGAAGCTATTTCAGATTTAGTTGCCACCTTTGCAACCTCTATCAATGCATAATTGTGTTATTTACCTAATTTGCATATTCCCCCAAATTGAGTATATTGGGAACCCGGAAAGTAAAAATGACAAGTTATACCACTTTTCCAAGGTTTTCGGGGGAAGTCCATTTTTTATACTTATTTCCATATAGCACCATGGCAACCTTCTTAAATCCAAGATGGCTGCTCCCCAAATTTCACATGTAATGATACACAACTTTATTCTTTTGGTTATATTAGAACAATATTACAATTTTTGGACTCGCAATTATTGGAATTAGCAATTGGAATACTTAAATTTCAATGTAGCTGGTTGCTAACATTAAACAAATTATGCTCTCCAAAAAAAATGCCGTTAAAGTGGCAAATAGCATTATCTCCAATGCCAAAGACGGCCATCCTGTATTTATGTGGGTTGCCAAGGTGATACGTCGAATTAGGTATCAGTAGGCCTATCCCCGTGTTCACACACAAAATTTTCAGCCCTTAATCATGACTAAAGAATCAGCAGCTGACTATAGAATCAGCTTCTCATTAAAAATTCCTGTGTCTGAACGCTTACTAACGAAACGTCGTATCGCTAGTGATGACTAACGAAACGCGGGTTTTATCATCGTTTCGTACAAGAGCTGACTATAGAATCACGTAGATTCCGTGTGTGAACGACCGTAACTCGCTAATCATTACTAACTGGGCGTGGCTTAACGTGAACGTTCGCGCGCACAGGGAGACCTGAAAAAAGACAACGCACTGCGCAGTAGCAAACTGCGCACTTATACGATGTTCGGGGGGGTTCGGCGCCACCTGGAAACCACCTGTTGTGCGATCAACGTTCTGTGTGTGTGAACGTAGAGCAGGTTTGATTTAATCATCACTAACGATACGTCGTTTCGTTATTCATGATTCTATAGTCATGATTAAGGGATGAAAATGTTTGTGTGTGAACACGCTGTATGTTATGGACCCTGTCTAGGTAGAGGTCACCTAGACAGGTTTGAGTGATGGTGCACATAAATCAATATGACTCAATCATACTCAATCATAAATCTCACCACTCCATACATTCGTGTCAATAACTTTAAAATCCTTGGTCTGGCAGAACGCACACAGCAGTGCCTGCATCCCAGCAAACAACACACAACCAAGTACACAGGCATATTTGCCATCTGGAAGAACATAGAACATACATAATGTATGCACAAAGGTATGACTGCACTCATACATTATTAATGTATGTGCACAAAGGCATGGTCGTGTTGTTATGTTACCCAAACAAGACAATGTATGTGCACAAAGGCATGGTCGTGTTGGTATGTTACCCAAACAAGACCAAAAAAATGGAGCCAGGATATCCATTAAAAAATGATTTATGGGGCAGCCAAACATACAAATCATAAAAAACATAAAAATCACGGCATTGTGCTGTGTGCATAACTGCTCTCTCAGTGTAATGTCCATTATGAAACCCTCTTAATTTCTGGCACACAATGTTTACCCCTTTTTTTGTCCTCCCCAACCATTATAATCTGGTTGAAAATTTTCTTGAAATGAATGGGCAAATATAATGTAGGGACACTGATTTTCCGCGATCGCGGAAAATCTCGGAATTGACGATTTGAAACGGAAAAAAAACAACAACAAAAACAAAAAAAACAAAAACAAAACAATATATATATATATATATATAATGCAAAGAATAATCATAAATGATTGAGAAGGAAGAATAATAGGCGTAGCTTAATAAGCATTGTTCCTCCCTTTAATGCTTATTAAGCTACGCCTATTATTCTTCCTTCTCAATCATTTATGATTATTCTTTGCATTATTTAAATATTGGAAGAAACCAAAGCTGTATGTATTAGTTCACCTTTCGCTTATATATATATATATATATATATATATATTTTTTTTTTTTCCCCTTTCTTTTTCGGAGCCCGTTCCGAAAAAAACGAAACCGGGACCCGATGGTGACGGTCAGGAACCGGTGTGATCGACCGAACCAACTCGGCCTTAATCATTATTGAATAAATTTTAAAGATATTTACTCTCTGGCCTGTGGTAAGTCCTTCCTGATATCAGGCATGACACATTCCCCCCAAATTTTGATGATTTGTGGGTGAAAATCATGATTTTACCCTACTCATTGAATTTTGTATGGAGTTCTATGCAAATGGAATTTGCAGTTTTTCACATGTACAAAGTCTATGGCAAAACGGAATTTCCGTTTTTCAGGCAAGTAAAAACGGAATTCCAGATTTTCTGAAACGGAAAAGGCCTTTTTTTTAAACGGAAAATCAGTGTCCCTAATAATGTTTGATCTGACTGAAATTAATAAGCAAATATAATGAATCATCCGACTGAATTTAATAAGCAAATATAATGTTTGATCTGACTGAAATTAATAAGCAAATAAAATGAATGATCTGTCTGAAATTAATTTACAAATATAATGAATTATCTGTCTGAAATCAATAAGTAAAATTATATAATGTTTGATCTGTCTGAAATTAATAAGCAAATATAATGTTTGATCTGTCTGAAATTAATTAGCAAATATAATGTATTTGCTCATTATACAAATGTTTGTTAGATATCTTCTTTCATATTTGGGCCACGTGAGGTGACAAAGGGTAGAAAGCATTCACCTAGAGAAGTAGAACCAATGTTAATGTTGTATTGTAGTTATGTTGTTAAGGACATGTAGTTACCAGGGACCAGCAACCTTACAAAATGAATACTTTGTGTATTTGTTAAGAATGAAAATGAAATAAATGTAATGAATTGGAACCTTTTGTAATTTGGTCTGATAATGATATTTAAAACAAATTCATTGAACTTGGTTCAGAAGTTGAACAATTGCATCATAATATGGAATTACATGGAAGCTCCTGTTCAAGAATACTGATATTGGCAAACCGCATAATAGTATTTATACTATTTTGAGACCACTTTCTGAATTCTGATCTTAAAGCATAGATTTTCCACTGTGCATACATACCCCTCAGTAATCAATCAGTAATTATGGCTGGTAGTTTCCATTAAAAAGAATCACAGAATTATGATGTGTGCATAACTGCCCTCTAAGTGTATTGCCCATTACGATACCCTCTTGATTTCTCGTGTGAAATGTTTACCCTTTTTGCTCTCCGCAACCATTATAATCTGACTGAAATTAATGAGCAAATAATGTGTACAATCTGACTGAAATTAATGAGCAAATATAATGTATTTGCTCATTATGAGCTAGAGCAATTAGCTAAATTAGTTGTTAGCTAATGGCGGCTGGAGCCAAAACGTCAATTATTGATGTTCCCTATAACTTAAAGGGGTAGTTCAGTTTTGTTATAGAGGGCGCTGCACAAAATAATTTTTTTGTGAGAAAATGAAAAAGTGATTGTAAAATTCGAAAAGAGCATACAATTTTAATGGCAGAATAAACTTAATTTTATCAAAATCGGTTCAGAAACGGCTGAAATATCAATAATCCGATCGTAATAAATCTGGGGACCAGACATATTTGATTTTTTAAAAATGTTAAGAAATGCTTACACTTTTAAATAAAAAAAAAAAAATGTTAAACACTTTTTCAAACAATTTCAAGAGGTTTTTAAAATAGTTGTTGATGGTCTATCTATTTAATCATTATTTCAACAAAACATCACATGCATAATTTTGTTTGAAAAATGGTTGAATTCAGAATGGTTGAATTTTTAGAGAGCGCCCTCTTGTGTTTTAATGATTCTTTTTTAATGATAACAGACACCTGTGAATACAAGGAACGAATCTGTGTTTACATGTTCATGAAGACAATATGCTTCCAGTTAGGATGTAATATTGATGGTTCTTCTTGTGGGTAGCTAGGATTACAATGGTTTATTTCATGCTAACAAAACATACTAATTAAAAGATATCCTGTGATTGCTGGACACAAAGAAATGAAATTTCCTTTCATTAGGGCTGATAATCATGACAACAAGTTATCCGCCCCCCCCCTCTCCCTAATCCCTCCATCAATCAAGGGAATCAATGCTAACGACACATACATTAGACAAATGTAACATTATTTCATACTCAGGACATTAAAATGTTATGCCATAAATGGAAGGTCTGTTTTGATACTTCAGAGTTGCATACACCAGGGGAGAGTGCTAGACTAAAATGCAGCACCAGCTATAATTCCACTGATCTCTTGAAATGGTTGACTACACCTAAGGCTTTATGGTTAAAGGTACACTTGAGTATTGGTACTTCCCGAATTGCCCCATGACACTAAATTGGTTGGTTTTAATTCCATTTGAAAGTTCATTGAATAAAACATGTGAAATGAAAATCATTCCCTTTCGAATGCTCTCAAAGTTGTAAAATTTGATTTCAAAATATTTTATTTATATTTATAGACGATATCTTGACTTTTTTAAAAATACATAAAATGCTGATACACTTCTTTCAACAAAATTAAAAAGAGGTTTTTAAATAGTTGTTGATGATATCTCTATTTAATCATTATTTTAATAAAACATCACATGCACAATTTTGTATGAAAAATGGTTGAAACCAATGATTTTTTAGAAAGCGCCCTCTTGAGTTGTAACGGCTATTTTTTAATGATAACCGGGTTTGTACTTAGTTGTTTGTAATTTTCAGTTATTTTCTATACCTTTCGACCATGGTGGAGTTATAACTATTAGTTTGTACTTAATGGGGGAGGTTTTGGTTAATAAAATTCAGTTTGACCAAGACTCAACAGTCCCTTTAAATGAATAAGAAAGATGTGTGTGCTTGTTTGGATTACATGTTATCCCAGTACATATTAACAGGAAGAGCCCTGTGATCCAAAGTACATAGTGATGGGGCAGTTTTCAAGCACCTCGGGCCCAGTACATTATGTACATTGTTTGCAAACAAGATATATCTCAATGCAGGGTGCGAATGGAAGCGACACTTCCTAGCACATTATCCAACTTCCTCACATCCTGTCTCACACAACACAGGGATTAAGACTGGTCTGCAAACATGAAGGGCCATAAAGAATAGGACATAAAAAAAAGCCAAAGTACTCATAAAAAGACCATGAAGTGGTGTCATGAACATACTGAATGTAAATAATAGGGGTGCTACATGGCTACATAATCCATCAAGATTATAAAGCTGTCTGCCAGCTCAACAAACTATTGAGCGATACAATACATTCAAAGCTGTGTTTAGTGACCACCAAAGGGAAACAAGAAACGTGGGCCACAGTAGACATGATCACTTTTGGTGGCCATTCTACACAGGTTGGCTGCTATAGACAGGTGGCCACTAAGGCATGGTTGACTGTATTAACAGACCCACTCAATAACACAATCAAGCTGTAGATCTTTGTTGCTAATTTTTTTTTAAATACCTTAAAAATGTGATGACCAAAAATAGATTGTGGATTATTTTTTGCACTTGTTCATTCTAGATTCACGCAAATATATATTAAAGTACTCACTCTGAATTTGGATGATCAGGCAGCCCAAAGGCATCTCTCTTGGCCGTAGGACAGAATATCTGCATTACAGGTATCACACCAGAGGATGGCAGGGGCTGGGCCATGTAGTACTCTGGCAATAAAACAAAACAACATTATTAAACAACAATAACAAATTATATTATGTTTATTCATGTTTGTTTCTTAGCAGGTTAATTCTATCAGGCATTCTGAAGGATCTCTTTTGGCCAGGGGATAGAATACCAGAGGATGGAAGGGGTTGGGCCATGTAGTATTCTGGCAATAAAACAAAACAACACTAACCATACTGTATATTATGAGGTTTGTTTGTTTATTTCTTAGCTAGTTAATTTTATAAGGCAGTCCAAAAGGATCTCTCTTGTTCGTAGGACAGAATAGGGTGGTTTAAATCCAAACCATCTACAATTTGTGACTTCCAGATAATAAGTTCTAAAACTGCAGCACAGCGCCCTGCTGATAGTTTGTTTGAAATTCACACTGAGAGAAATTGAGTTGCCTTGATTTATAAAAGACACTTTAAAAGAAACAAATTTTCCAAATCGAGGTCTTTAAATGTTCAGTTCTTCATAAATCTATCTCTACAAAAGTAAACAAATACAACTACATTTATCAGTGGGATGAAGATCTGTAATTATATTTGTACAGAAGCAAAAAGGTTTACAGTATACATATACTATAGGTTCTGTATGCTATCAGATCAAAGTCATCACAATGTATTTTATGTACACTCAAAGTGCACTGCAGGTCAATGATTGATTGTTATTGTGTGAACTGTGAATGCTGATAAGCAACTTTACATAGTACAATGGGTATCTCACAAGTAATTTGCTTCTTATCATCTCTTATTCAAGATAATTCAGCAAAATATAAACACACAATTTACACACACAACTCGGACTTCTCACACATGTAAACAAAGTTTCTCACAAAGGGTTGTGAACTAGTCAACTGAAATAACTTACTAAATAGTTAACAGTTAACTGCTATTTAAAACATACCACAAATACAGAAGTTCCATGATTATCATTTACAAAAGGTCCTACATTGATCACTTAAAATAGATCTTTGCTCATTATCTAACTTTTAGTTGTCATAATGTACTAGTACTGTTTATGTTATTAAATATAACCAAAACAAATGTTATCTACTCATTACTCTAAGTATCTAGGTTAGCCTAGGGGAATATTCAGTTCCATTTTTCTCTGAAGGAGAATGTATCCAAAATATGAAAAAGTGTAGAAAAATCAATGTTTAAAACAAAAAAAGTTTATGAAATAAGATCCCATTTTCTGTTTTCCCATGCATCTATTCTTATACATTACATGATCCAATAACTTGAGGGTCGCAACTGTTACAGCGCATTAATCAAACATTAACCCCTTGACCACGGGAACCGAGTGGGTTGTGTACAAAGTCTATGGGGAATTCATAAACTTGTAGGGAACGGGTTAATAATGGCAGCAAAAAGTTTTTAAAAAAGTAAAAATAACTCTTGCGCTGTAGTTCTTATTCTAACTACAAGCTCAAGAGAGAATAACAATAGTCCTTTCCAGGGCTACCATAGTCCTTTTAGGACTACCACAGTCCTTATTAGGACTCTCCTAAAAAGAATACCAACAGTCCTTTTAACTGGACTACCCAAGAAATAATACCAATAACCAACAGTCCTTTTAACTGGACTACCCAAGAAAGAATACCAACAGTCCTTTTAACTGGAATACCCAAGAAAGAATATGAACAGTCCTTCTCAGGACTCTCCAATCCCGTCCCTTCTTACAGTACATGGTCAAATATTTGTCCCCTGTTGTGCAAGACTTACTTTGGCTCTCTGGGATGGAGGGCTTGTGGCTCCTCATCGAGACCAGGATGAAGAACAGGGTGAGTGGGATCAGAATCTCAAGCAGCATCACAATCTGCAAGGAAGACAGATCACGAATAATAGTTAACCCATTGACTACTGCATGAACCAGTTTGTGTACAAACTATGTAGAGGTACATTAATTTAATATGAGAGGAAATTATTCAATTGGTCGAGATCGGGAGAATGTAGGCTTGTGGCTCCTCAGTGAGACTGGGATGAAGAACAGAGTGAGTGGGATCAGGATCTCAAGCAGCATCACAATCTGCAGGGCAAAGGGATCACGAATAATAGTTAACCCATTGACTACTGGAACCAGTTTGTGTACAGACTATGTAGCTCGGTACATTAATATGAGAGGAAATTATTCAATTGGTCGAGATCGGGAGAATGGAGGCTTGTGGCTCCTCATTGAGACCAGGATGAAGAACAGAGTGAGTGGGATCATGATCTCAAACAGTAACACAACCTACAAGGCAACTTAGAGATCATGATAATTACTGTAATCTATTGACTACATGAAAACCTGGGGCCTGTCTCTTAAAAACTTTTGCAATTGTTGTAAGTGTCCAATTATTGTAACTACCATGGCAACAGCTCCCAATGCGCCATGCTGATTGGCTGTTGATCTACTTGTTACAATAATTGGACATACACAACAGTTGCGAAAGTTTTATGAAATGGGGCCCTGTTTACATGATGATTTTAGAATCTATACAGGAGACCTTACAATCTACAAAGTAACATCAATTGGTTAAATTTGTCTCAGGAAAATAAAACAATTTTGTTACATTTATTGAATAGACTAGCGATAATACAGATACAAATTTTCTACATAATATCATCTATAGGCTTATATGCAAAAAGGAAAATATATTTAGAATTAACGAAAAATACATTTTTTTATTTTTATAATTTAGAAAGATTTCCATCTAAATTATGTGAATGAAGTTGTTTATTGCTACATAATCTTCTACAACATTGGTATGAAAACCAAAATGTGAAATTGTTAATACATGTTTAAACGTGTACTCACTAACTCTGTACATACTGTACATTACCATGCTGCTGTGTGTGAAATGCAATGCTCAAACGATGCATGATTGGTGTTAACTATGATCAGCTCTGTGCGTAGCACAGAGCTGTGAATTACTGACGATCGAAATGGTGTAGCGTTTTTGCGATGAGGTGTTTTTATCACCTTTAATTATAATTTTTTTGTATTTGGTTAACCTTTTCTAGAGAACAAAAGTGCGTTTTATCTGCGCGCTACATAGAAATTATATGAAAAGAATAATAACTTACCTCAAATTGATGATTAATCCCAAACGGCTTCGCACAAATATTCGAAATTGTCCTGTCGCCTCCAAAGTCATCGGCAATGCATGCTGGGATATATAGGCGAGGTTTTATTCCGGTTCCGCGCGTAAGTGGCGATCGGTTGACTAATACGTATAAGCCAGGCCACTGTACTCAATGTTAACCTAACCGCCTGGCATATACATCGCTCGAAATCTTGCAGGAACATGTTTGTAGATGGGCGATGAGGTGTTTTATCCTCTTTAAGCAGATTTTTTAAAAATTTTGTTTACTTGTACTGCACCCTAAAATACCTATGTACGACGGCGCTACACAAAATTGACTGACCTCAACTGAATTTACAGTTTTCTTTTGCCCGATTTCATTTTAGCAACGTATAGTTTCCGTCGACGTGATTTAGCAGACGACGAACTATCAATCGCTGTGCAGAACGCGCGCACATCTTGGCTCGTACGCCAAAGTTTGACCTGCGACCTCACGCATGCGCACTGTGGACACAAATTCGGATACCATTTTGGAATTTTTGCTTCTTACCACAATCTGGACGATAAAAACCTAATTTTGTGAATAAATACACCGAATGGAGCCTCATGTATCAAGACAGTGGACCATTGATGTCCATGGATAACATCCGTCGTAAGTATAAAACCAGATATAAATTGTATAGTATCTTATATACTATTTTTACCAATAATTGTTACGAGCGGTACACCTAACACACACTTCAATATGCCAGGCTCTGTGCTACGCACAGAGCCTGGTTAGGTTAGATTGGTGTCTGATAAATAACTGCCAACGCATGCATTGTCTATGTTCTCTGTGCTCCAAGTAAATTGTGTGTATGGCTTGACTATGGTCATTCAACCTAGTATGACCATTCACATTGTAGGTCTATAATTATGTACTCACTGGACTTCTCCTCTTCAGTGTCCAGTTCTTCCACAGAAGGATGAGGAGTTGATGGAAGAACCCCATCCTGGCGGTCAGTCGGTCACTCGATCAGGGAATGATTACATCCAGAATGGTCTTACAATCCAATGGACAACAGCAGGGCCAGAGCCAAGGCCAATCTGGCGGAATCCCTGAAATTATCAGGCCACCTCTGTACTGCACTGTAGGGATTCAAACAAATAAAACAATTTATACAAAATGTTAATTTTACATTTCAATTCCAAGTTAAAAATATTGATTCAATTAATTCAGTTCCCCTGCCACGGTGGTATGGAAGAGGCAGTTGATCTTTGCCACACCACGCTGGTGGACTCGGCCACCAACATCCCAACATACTCGTCATACTTGTGCACTCTACTTGCTTATTAATTGCAGTTGCAAGGGTTATCACTCTATCGCTCTCCTTCAGCTCAGGCTTTACAAATTTATCGTTTTTATGGCCCGTTTTACATGTAATTACATTAATTAAACTTTACCGCCATGCCCATTGGCTGGCCACACACGTTTTTTTCACTTTCCGTATGTTTCCGATGTTCTTTTGTCTAGAAATTCAGATCGGGGGTTCGGGGGGTGTCCCCCCGATTAATATTTAGTCAATATAATTCCTATGTAAAAGAAGGAAATTTAAGCTCTAAAAACGACAATAATCAGCAATTTTCATCACTTTTTTACCACTTTCCTCCTGCTTGTTCAGCATGCCAAACTATTAAAGCGTCACACTCAGTTGCTTTAGATAGGGTTTTGTGTGTGTTACTGTAGTGATGAGTTGTCCGCGCATGAAGGAACAAGCGCGCAGAGGCTGCCAGTCGATTAACTCAGGTGAGCGCTACCGCGGAGCGGTAGCGCTCAGGGTCGGGCTCATAGTGCCCCCGATTTTTTGCGGTAATGTGCACAATAAGTGTGCTTAAAATTATAGATATGATACGGTACTTACCACCGTGTAGATGATACATATGTTATGCAACTATGGGGTGGATCAGAATGATGATTTTTCGCTCCATTCCGCATCAAAATGAGTGATTTATGCACATCATAGACTTCTCTCCGTGCCGTACCGCGACTCCGAAAAGATTGTGAACGAAAGATGATCGAAGGGCGCCTGCGATACATGAATATTCATAGTTATAGCGCATGCGCAAAGCGATCATCTTTCGTTCACAATCTTTTCGGAGTCGCGGTACGGCACGGAGAGAAGTCTATGATGTGCATAAATCACTCATTTTGATGCGGAATGGAGCGAAAAATCATCATTCTGATCCACCCCATAGTTGCATAACATATGTATCATCTACACGGTGGTAAGTACCGTATCATATCTATAATTTTAAGCACACTTATTGTGCACATTACCGCAAAAAATCGGGGGCACTATGAGCCCGACCCTGAGCGCTACCGCTCCGCGGTAGCGCTCACCTGAGTTACCAGTCGATCAGACTCAGACTCAGAGCTGTGGCGGTAAAGACTAAAGTGTAAATTCCCCGCAGTCTTTGTCTGCCATTCTAACAGTAAAAGACTGCAATTAAATGTCGAACTACCTCAGGCTCAGCTCAGCTCACTCTAGAGCTCTCACTCATCGACATCATCATGATCATCCATCATTGTCTTGACAATGCTTGAGTTGACTCTTGAGACTTGAGTGACTGCAATTGTTGCTATTCACTTTCACTCGGTCAATAACTTAAGTCCATTCTTTATTCTTACTCACCTCTCAATATAAATGGGTACACTTCTCCACTCACTAGGCTGGCTCCTGTCTATTTCCTAGGATTATTATCCAACTAATTACGGCTGTAGTCTGTTTTATTTGTCCAATAGCCACAAAAATATGCGCCACTCCAGTCTGCGGTCCCGTCGGATCGCCTTGCTAAATTGTAGATCGACTGCACTGCTAGGACTAGTGCTGCATGCTGAGTGCATGCATGCATGCAATATCAATAGTGATGATCGATTGGATATGCACCGGCATAATATTGCATGCAATATAATGCAGAGCTAGTTTCATCACAGCGCGATCCCTATGTTTTCTTTCCACAATTAAACAGTAGATGGCGCTCTTCAAAAACCATCGGCAGAGTCATCGGGATATTTGTATCTGCTTATTACTTCCAATAATATTGTTCTACAAATTTGAAAAATGTTGTAAACTATAAAATGCATCATCATCATCATTACATCATCATCATCATCATCATCGTCGTTGATGGTACACATTTACTAAATGCACCAAATTAATGTTTGCCTTCTCAGATGGTGAAATTTGCTGGTTAGAAAGCACAAACGGTCATATTATTATAAATTATAAATTGTGTTTCTGTACATACGAGCAGCACTCCATAGATGTAGACCATGGTTTGTACAAACCTCCTTTGTGAATCCGGGCCTATAAGGCTAATAACCAAGTTCATAGTTAATAATAATAATAATAACTAGACATGTTATTCGTCATTTTGACGAATAAGGTGATACGCATGACCTTTGACCTTCACCGACTTCCCCCTCCCCTCGAATAATCTTCACTGACACCCCCCTCGAAAAAATCTTCACCGACACCCCCCCCCCCCCCCCCGACAAATCTTCATCGACGCCCACCCCTGGAAAATTCTTCATTAACAACCCCTCAACCGGCACCCCTTGACAATTTTGGTTGACGAAATAACCCCCCCCCCCCCCTTGAAAAACTCCTGGGTACGCCACTATCTATCATCATCATCACAAGTATCCGTCGTCTCAGTGATTATATATGTTCCAGACACTTTGAATAACTATATCATTTACCACACAATCAAGATGCACTTACTAACAGTGAAGTTTATGTATAACACAAAGTAATATACTTTCATGGGCCTGAACGATAAGACTACACCCTGTCACCATCAGACCTATCATGCATGCTTATAAAGAATTATTAAACATTAAACATTATTAAACAAAAACTCCTTATAATAATCAAGTATCAAATAATGTATTTCATATTTAAAAAAAAAAGTATATTAACTTTATAAAATAATATTAACCTTAAAGTATAATATATCAAATTACTAAACTAAATCTCAAAACTGACAATGGCACTTTAAATCCTAGCGTCAAAATGGCTACTCGAATCTACAACATGTTTGTGAAGTGACCGAACTAAAATAAACAATTCCTGAATCCCTGGTGTACTAAGGGGATGATAGATAGGGGAAAAAAACTATCAAACATATTCTTAAAGGGATAATTGAGTTTTAGTCAAACTAAATTTTATTAATCAAAACCTGCACCATTACAGTACAACCTAACAGTTATAACTCAACCATGGTTGACATGTATAGAAAATAACAAACGACAAAGTAAAGACCCGGTTATCATTTTTTTTTAAATAGCTGTTACAACTCAAGAGGGTGCTTTCTAAGAAAGCAAAATTGTGCATGTGATGTTTTGTGAAAATAATGATTAGATAAAGATAGTATCAATTATTTAATAACCTCTTTTTATTTATTTTTTAAAGAAGTGTATATACATTTTAAGTATTTAAAAAAAAATCAAGATATCGATTGTCTAGACGATATATAAATAAAATATTTTTAAATGAAATTTTACAATTATGAGAACATTTGAAAGGGAATGATTCTCATTTTACATGTTTTATTCAAGGAACTATCTTTAGAACCAACCAATTTTGTGTCATGGGGCATTTCGGGAAGTACCAATACTCAAGTGTACCTTTAAGCCATGCAATCGTACAAAGTTATTCTTTTGGGAGGTTTCTCAGAGAAGCAAATACATCATCTTCCCTTACCAGTCTTCCTAGTTATTCTATATTCCAGACAATTTGAATTACTATTCTAAAGTCAACTATGCATTGTGTACGTTTCGTCGATGTACAATACAAAATGATATACTAAATGGGTCTGATCCATAAGACTACACTTTGTCAACCATTTCGTGAATGAGACAGACTGCAGATATATATACGTTTGTTTATCTCAATTTTAGTTTCGTATAACTAAACCCTTTTCATACACACGGCTTTATGCTTTGGCTGGTTCCACAAATACAATCATAAGTAGGCTATAGGAGAACACACAGAAAAATAATTATAAGTCCCGTTCACATCGAACATTCAAAGTTAATCTTCACTGTTCACAGCAGTACCTCATGCTAAATCTTTATGCAACAGTATACTCACTTATAATATACATGTATTAATTCACAACTTGTGTCTCTCTTTTACATCAGATATTATTAATCAAACAGTATATAATTATTACTTAGATAATTACCATAAACAATACAAAGATTATTCTCAATATTCAGCAAGTTGTACGACTATAACTAGTATAATCTCTCTCAAACTCTTCCCTCATAATTCCACTAGTTTCCATCTCATTCATTATAAATATATAACTTTAACATGACTACCTTAACATTATAAAATGCGATGTAACTTCAATTATCCATGTAAGATAGAAATTATATTGTCTTACCTGTAAAATAACGTGTTGATCAGAGAAGAGACAAAAACTTTCCAGGCACAATACTTGATCCCCACTTCGTGTGTAGGAAGAGAGGGCCGTGTTATCGCGGTACTCAGTTCGTAGGGATCGAATTACGTTGATACAGGTCGAGTCAAAATCACCTTTCTCCATTATTGCAGCGCTAATAGGGATTACTGCAGACAAACGCTAGGCTGGAGAGTTTATTTTGACCAATACTGGAAGAGATGGGCGTTTTATAAAAATGTTGTGACGTAGTATAGGGGCAAAGCCACATACTTTGGGGAGGGCGGCTTAGTCACGTTAATTGGCAACACATTATATGCACCAATTTGATGTGCCCTGTTTTGAGAACCAATTACTGTTTTCAAACATCTAATTAAAAACACCATAAGTTACGAAACAAAAGAAATATAACGGCTTACTCGAAATATCTTGAAATATTTGTATGCTAAATTGCAATAAAGGAAAAACAAATGTTGCCATTATTTGAGCAAAATAATAGGAACATATTATTTTTCCTCCAGATCTCCGCTACAACATATCAAAATTGTAGACGTATTCGAGCAGAATCGAAGGAAATAGAAACACAACTACACCTTCCAAACATAATACAAAATTTATGAAATCAATCAAAATTTAATTTTCGCTTTTCATGGCAATTTGATGACGTAATGATGTCCGATTGGCAAAATTTGAATATCACACCATACCTACAACTCATACTCTGTCACGAATACATAACAACCAAAACACTGAACATGGATTTTCAAAATTATGATCAATTGAAAAGGGCATGTTTTTACCACATTTTCACATATTTTACATATGGCAGCACGCGCGGATTTCATGTGTAGCACGCGCGCATCGGCACATTTCCGGTCGGAAAGAGATAGTAATTGTTCAGAATCGTCCCAGCTACAAGATATCAAAACTTGGGACAGATTCAAGCAGAATTGACCGAGATATCGGAATCCAAACACGATATATACATAATCGCAAATGATAAAATCGTTGAAAACTGCTAATGTTAACTTCTCATGGTCATATGATTACATAATGAGGTTTGGTTGGCGATAAGGATGCATGACGTTGTATCTACAACTCATTCGTCTGCAAGGAAAAATATTTTTAACAAAATTGCCCGTGGATTTTAAAAATTATTATCAATTAAAAAAGGGCATATTTTGTACATATTTTGTGCATAGCAGCACTCGCGGATTTTAAGGTTTTACGCCCTCCTGTTCGAGCGTTTTTGGTCGAGGAGATCTGGAAACTGTTTTAATTTATCATAGAAAGTATTGGGAACAGTTTCCAAAAAAAAACACGCCATTTTTTTGTTCCGTGCGCGCTACGCGTGAAAAAGCGCGCGCGCAAAATTTTGAAATGCTCGGAATGACCTGAAACGTATGGAAAATTGGTTCGCCGGTTGATTTGAGAATTTTTCAAGGATTTTTACCCTTTGACGCGCGCGTACGCGTCCGTCGTTGTCCGTACGACCTTGGGTGCGACATTTTTATATAGCCCTTGAACTTAGCTTGCCATGTACAGAATTTGGTGAAAATATACCATTACGTAAGAAAGATATGGGCTGTTGAAATATTTCACAAAATGGCGTCTCCATGACGTCACAGGGTAGTACCGTCATAATCATTACCCAGGTGCACAATTTCGGACCAAGGTCTATTATGTTCACCAGGTTTCATTATCATATCCCCAGCCAGATTTTACAGACACGAGACACAAAAAACGTACAAAGAAAAAAAATAAAAAAAATTGTGTTTCCACAATTGCGGTATATTTAGAGATCGTAATGACCGCGGGAAATAAAGACGGATCGTGATAGCGTTATCAAAATGATGTCGAATGAAATCGGAATGACCGCGGGAAATGACGACGGATCGTGGTAGCGTTATCAAAT
Organism: Echinarachnius parma; assembly: GCA_037951105.1. Lineage (NCBI taxonomy): Eukaryota > Metazoa > Echinodermata > Echinoidea > Clypeasteroida > Echinarachniidae > Echinarachnius > Echinarachnius parma. The sequence goes on along the minus strand of JBAMJV010002972.1, from coordinate 133,330 downwards.
GATGTCGCATGATAATTTGATATGTTATGAACAAGATCTTATCGAGATCGAGCCTTGTAACATGACACGAATTATATACACAAAGCCAGAGATGATTGTGAAGTATTGTGCGATTGTGGAAACACCCCGCTGAGTAATAACAATAGGTGATACGCTATACGTATCACCTAATAATATATATTTATATAGCGCAAGCATATCACTTACTTCTTGTTAGAACGCAATTCGTCGATCCTGACTGGTTCACTGGACCTATAGTTTGGGAATTCCCTTGAACCAAGAATAGCGCAATGAGTCGCTATAATTGTCTAGATTTGTAATTTGATCCCTATCAGAGTATCAGGTATTATATAAGAAAATTATTTGCTATATAATAATTATGTCAGCATATTTCTACTCCTGTTTCTCAAATATATTCATCTGTCTGTCTTGTTTTGTTTTTGTTTGTGTTTCAGTCTAGTTGTTTTGTCTCCCTCTCTCTCCCTCTACAGTGTTTTTTTGTCCTATTATGCTCGTAGTATTTTCCTGCATGTTTGCTTCTCTTGTTTATAGCCATTATAGAGTACAGAAGCCATGACGTCATAAAAACACTTTTTTAGAATTTTCAACTTATTTGGACTTCATTTTCAGAAAGAGCATAGCCTAACAAATAATGTTTAAATACCGAAAATCAAAGGAATAGGTTACGTATTGGCTGAGATATGCCCATCCGAATGAATTATACTTCAATGGGCAATCAGTGTTATAATGCACTGGTTCCTAAATTTAGGAACCAGTGCACTATAACACTGATTGCCCATTGACCAAAAAAATCATTCGGATGGGCATATCTCGGCCAATACGTAACCTATTCCTTTGATTTTCGGTATTTGGACATTATTTGTTATGCTCTTTCTGAAAATGAAGTCCAAATTTGAAAATTCTAAAAAAAATGTTTATGACATCATTTATGACATCACACTTCAGTCAGTAGATTGTATTACACGTATTTATGTATATTATATTTTCTCAGTTCATTAGTTAGTTTAGTTTGTAAGCATTTTAATGTATGCAGTTTTCTTATCTGATGAGTTTGTTCATTTAGTATATACTCTTATGCTACTCAAGTCATGAGCGACCTTAATTCCACAAGCTTTGCTTTCAAGTTTCAACCAAGGTCACCTCATCTTTCTATTGTAACACCATATTATGTCATATTTGTAATTTGTAAAGATAAATAAACTTGAAACTTGAACTTGAAACATATGATCATAACATCTTAGTTCAAATTCAAATGTAAAGAAACGCCATGGTATAGATACGAATATGCAATACTGAAGAGATTATCCTCCTTGTAAAACTCAAATGAAAAAGGGGCAAGAAAATAGTGTTTCTCCGGGATTCGAATCCCTACTTCTGGATTGCTAGACCAGTGCTCTATCAGCTGAGCTAATAGAAAGCCCTGGAACGTACGCGTTCGACCTTGAAACTCCTTAGATGTTCGATGCCCGTGGTGGTCAGAAGCTAGTATAAACCTGACACAAACCCGAAGGAGGTTTACTTACTATGAAATTGATGATATGCTTATTACCCAGATAAAATAATTGACTAAGAACAAATTGTGTAGCTTATTATATGAGCCCCATAATATTAATAAAAACATAGGTTGGAACGATAAGCTCGGGGGATAAGCTATACGGACCTCGGGTGAGTAATTATAATATGCCTACCAAAACAAGACAGAAAATAATATATCATTTATCTCTATACATTATAGTCCACAAGTGGTGATTATTCATGCATGATGACCACCATGATGGTAAACAATCGTGTATAGCAGACATCTTACACGAATGAAAAACGATTTTATAACTGGAATAACAGAATACAAACATTACAAACATTACAAACAGAATGCGCATTTCGTCTATAGCAATGTTTATTTTGGCCATTAATGATTAACTATGAACAAACAGCGGGCAGGTTGGTGCCTTGGTGGTATTTCCGATTATGCATCATTCGGAACGATTCTAAATTGTCGGAATAAGAAAAAGCATGCACTAATGAAACTGCAATATATATACAGGCGAATATATACTCCGATTTGGAACCAATGGTGCCATCATATAGTTTGTACCTGGTATACTAGGACAGAAAATATACTATTCGTGTCATAACATCACTGAGAAACTAATTTATATCATGGATATCTTTGTATTAGGCCTACTGAATTGTTCCTGACTCGGAAAAAATGGAAACCTAATTTGTTATTGTAAGTATATATGTTCGTTTTCATTTGGTTGGTTATTGACATTATATAACATGCGGTCATAATTGCAAATTGAACATAATAAAATATGCTTATTTTTTAATATCCTTATATTATATGGCATACTAATTCGGTTACATCCGTTTATAATCATTTAACATAATTATTTGGAACGTGTGGGTATATAGCGATATGAATTATGATAATCATCAAAATTGTCATGATAATCGAGAATAATAATTATTATATTCTGATAAATATATATACAATCATTTCATTAAGTTGATTCCACCGTTTATATAGAATATAGTGGTACTGGCAAAGAAAAAAATGACCTTATTAATATTATACCACAAGCCTTTTAACACAAATGTTCAAAGGCTAGGATGATTCATCGTAATGGTGGCTCGAGTACAGAATCGACGCTATGCTGCCCCTATGCTGCTAGCACAACTGAAGTGGAAATCGTTGTCCTGCTAGATAATTTGATTTAATAATTACCAACAAATCGACTATACTATCAACACATCATCTAATACGATACTAAAGCGCACAATACTTTTTATTTTCGTCAAAAGGAGTTAAAAGATGAGCATTGATGACTTCATTATGGCTCGACTTCGAAATCGACGCATTGCTGCTATCACGGCTGGAGTGCTTATTGTTGTCGTCTTAGTACTCACCCACCGGGGGAAGGAAGACGATATGACACACTTCGGCATCCATGCGCAGATCGATGAGGACGAGAATCTAGGAAGACAACTACTGGGCGATGAGGAGGTAAATTATGATTTTAAATGATTCATAGTTATCTGAAGTATTTTGTTATAATACATTATTGACGATAATAATTGTCATCATGTTAGGCATATAGTTATGACGGTAGAAATTGTTTTAATGATAATAATTTTTTAAAAATACATTGAACAGGGGAGATTAATAAGGTATTAGGCTACATAACGTATATATCAAATTCAAAATATATTTTGTTGAGGAAATATTCCTCAGTGTCGGTATAGTAAATATTATTATCATTGTTATTATTATTATTATTATTGTTATTACAGTGTATTATTATTATTATTATTATTATCATTATCATTATCATTATCATTATCATTATCATTATTATTTTCATCATCATCATCATCATCATCATCATCATCATCATCATCATCATCATCATCATCATCATCATCATCTTCATCATCATTAATACATAATTTTCAACGAGATTATTACGTTATACCCCAACTGCAGGTAAACAAGCATATTACTCCACACATCGTGGTAGAAAATGTGAACGTTCCGCAATACGTCTGCCGCAGTCCCCCGTCAACGTCATCATCATCATCGAACAGAAACTTGCTCAGTGTCCAAACTGATAAATTCCATCAGACAACGAAACCGATATCGTGGTCGAACGAGAGTGATATAACAAGTCGATTTCACTCCACGTTCTACATCGTCGAGAAGAAAGAGGACTACAAAGTCTGTGACCAAATACAGATCGTCATTATTGCAAGGAATGGTCGCGACGAGCCGAAAAGATTTGGAGGGGACTATTTCCGTGCCCGTCTCGTGTTCAACGACCACCGAGGACACACGTCATCGTCGATGTCCGATGGCGAGGTCGTCGATAACGGTGATGGGACGTACAACGCGACCTTCACTTTCAAGTGGCCCGGAGAGGTATTTCTTACACAATATCAAGTCAGATAGGGGAAATGCGCAATTATATTTTTTCATTCTTTTTTGGACTAACTTTGAACACTATTTTTTTTGGTATAGAATCTAAAGATTCACGAACATAATTTCAAGTTAATTTCGAACAATATACACCACAGTTTACAATACATATTATAAATAATTCAAACATATAGAGAAACTGACCAGAAATCTATATTATAATAAGAGGACGGGGTTGGTGTCCGTGTGTTGCTGTCCGTCACGGTAGTTTTCGCGTATATTTTTAGCTGGGCGATGGATCTGACGTTTGTACGCAAGCTGTGCGATATCCTTTTTAACTATATTTCGCGATATATCAGAAAATTTCGCTGGTCCACTAAACGGGAGGGACGGGATCTGTTTTGCATTGGTATATAGTACTGCGTACAGACATGCTGGGTACAGCCAGGTTCTGTTGCGGAATTATACATCGCATTGATGTCTTACATGCTCAGACAATCTACGATAACGGTACATTCCAAAAGCGAAAGCGACCGTCGGGCGGGGAATTTGCATAGACTATATACAGAGTAGCGGAATATTGTAGGTCCGGCATCTGTGCATTGTCAACGCACAATCTACTACATTGTACACACATTCGTGTGATTGTACATGTCCGTATATGCATGACTGAATTTGATCGGTGATTTTTGTTCACATTTTCAACACGATATTCGCTAAATTGGCAAAACAGGGTATACGGCTACCAAAATAGGTTTCTTTCTGTCACTGGTTTAATTTTCTGAAAAAAGGCTAATTGTAAATGTTTACTCGAAGTGCATACTTTGTTGTACTCAAGTATAAAAAATGTGTGCTTTTTGTAAATAATGTGTAAACAAGAAGAGCAAGGAATTAGGGTTATTGATCTACTTGACAACGATCTAATTAATACTGCTTATTGGTTGACATGTGATCGCTGGCAGCATACCTAGGGTTTTTACAAGGGGGGGGGGGGGGGTAGGGGTGGGGGGTTATTGCGTCAACCAACATTTTTCCAGGGGCTGGGTGTCGGCCAAGTATTTCGAGGGGGGTGTCGGTCAAGTAATTCGAGGGGGTGTCGGTCAAGTATTTCGAGGGAGGTGTCGGTGAAGAATTTTCGAGGATGGTGTCGGTCAAATATTTCGTAGGGGGGGGGGGGCGGTGAAGAATTTTCGAGGGGGGTGTCGATGACAATTTTTTCAAGAGGGGGTACCGGTGAAGACTCTTTCGAAGGGGGGAGGGATGTTGGTGAAGAATCTCGAAGGGGGGTGGGGGATTTTTTGAGGGGGGTGTCAGTGAAGATTTTTTCGAGAGGGGGTACCAGTGAAGATTCTTTCGGTGTCGCTGAAGAATTTGTGAGGGGAGTGGGTGTCCATGAATATTTTTTGAGGGGGGGGGGGGTGGTAATTTCCTGAACCAACATTTTTGAGGGGTCGGGTGTCGGTCAAGTATTTCGAGTGGGGAGGGGGGGGGCTGTCGGTGAAGAATTTTCGAGGGAGAGTGTCGGTGAAGAATTTGTAAGGGGGGTGGGTGTCCGTGAATATTTTTTGAGGGGGATTTGAACCACACCCTCCCCCCCCCCCCCACCCCCCCCACCCGGGTACCCATATGCCTATGAATATGATGTTGTTGTTATTTTATTATTTTGGCGTTCATTCAAAATGAATATTTACACCATGAATATGAGATTGAATCACCACCGGGGGGGGGGGGGGGGGTGTCGGTGAAGATTTTTCGAGGGGGGGGGGTTGTCGGTGAAGAATTTTCTAGGGGGGTGTCAGTAAAGATTTTTCCGAGAGGGGGGTAACAGTGAAGATTCTTTCGAAGGGGGGTGGTGGGGGTGTAGGAGAAGATTTTTCGAGGGGGGGGGGTTGTCGGTGAATATTTTTTGACGCGAGGGTGGTGTCGATGAAGATTTTCTCGAGAGGGGGTACTGGTGAAGATTCTTTCAAAAGGGGGCGGGGGTGTCGGTGAAGAATTTGTGAGGGGGGTTCATGGTGTCCGTGAATATGTTTTTGAGGGGGGGGGGAACCCCAAAACAGCCCTTTTTCATCAAAGTGGAATTTGAACCCCCCCCCCCCCACCCCCCCCCCCCCCGTGTACGCATATGCCTGTGAATATGAGATTGTATTTTTAATTATTCACTTATTAATCATATCATAACCATTCAAACAGAGATTCCATTAATTGACCAAATGTTTTTTACAGGACAGATACAAAAAATAACGAAATACAAAAATACAACATACAACATTATCTTACTCAAAGATCTGGTGACGGGTAATTTGCTAGTATATAGTATAAATGAAAATAGCAAAGAAAATGGGATTGCTCTTTTCATGTATATTATAAATAAAAGACACAATGAGAAAATCATGTCACATATACATCAGATGCAGGTCATAACGGTATATAAGAACTATAAAGTGATATCGCGGGATTCGAATTTGTATTATTGTATATCTAGCTGATTCTTGAATGGTTTTGAAGTGAATATATTCTTACATACAACATCAAACATAACATTTCCTAAACATGAACAAATGTTTGGGGTTTTATCTTGCTTTGTACACGTGATTGATCCTGACATCTGTATTTTGTCATTTGTTTGGTCGGTTCTAAAATGTTTTGAATTGTATCTATATTTATATTTGTATAAGTAAAATTACAGCTTTTATTTTAGTTTTAGTTTGAGTTTGATGTTTAATTATCCAAACAAACAAAATTACATCAATATAACAATAACAGATGAATGTAAAAACGGGACCAGAAAATAACATTAAATGCTAATCATGTCTGGTACCACTAACACAAACGTATCACAATAATGAGAATGTAATATATAAACATGAATAACTGTTGAATACATATTTGAGCTAATCATGATCTAGACAGAAAAATCCATCTCGCTATGGGGGGGGGGGGGGGGGGGGGGGGGGTCCTTTAATATTATGACGTCATACTATCTACCCCCATCGCGATATAGAACGGGTGAGAACAACTAATCGTCAAAGAACCCTCGAAACATTGCCGCTGATTTTTTGGACTAATCGATTGCTTTCTACTCATGATGCTGGATTCAGGCGGTCATCCGGGTTTACCTGGTCCACTCCAGCGAGGCAGTCTCGGTCCTGAGGTACCACCGTGATCACCACCAGGCCAGGTACTCGTACAAGGGTGCATTCTGTCGCCATGGTAACGATATGGATGAGGAGAGAGAATGCAACGTCTATATCTCACAAAAGGTTTGTTACTATAGGTTCTTAAAATGATCGGCTTTTTAAAATTTAGGCTGTAAATTATATGGCGATAACAATTAATACTAGAACACTTTTTCTCTATCTGTAGCCTATATTGTTTTCTATAAAACTAGGTTGGAAGGGAAAATACTTCTTATGAAAAAAATCATATATATTATTGTAATAATAATCATGATGCAATTGATTAAGGTCAAATTCTATTATTTGGTTTTCGGGTTTTCACTTTTAAAATATTGCACCCACACCAGCTCAAAATATATCATTCATGCAACTTTGTTCCCATATGCCAGCAAACACCCCGTAAATATACTTCAACGTCAATTTCATAGCAAATATATATATATGTATCAATGTTGACTATATTCAGCATCGGCATGTGTGCAAGTTCACGGACCGTCGGACACGGTATTCCTGGTACTGCCTGCATCCCACCCTCCCGGGGTTGAACTGCTCCAGCTGGTGTAGGCATAGGAGCGACAGTCGCGGGGCTAACGCATACATGAGAACCACTATGACAGAGAAAGAACTCACCGTCCTAAAGATGTACGAAATGTTTCAATCACATTGGTATATTATAAGCTACTCATAATCAGTAACAGAAAAAAGAAGTATATACACAATTGTACTTGAAAGCACACATATACCCGGGGCAACCCCTAAAATCTTATTCACAAACACACAAAATCACACACGCACGCATAAAGACACACACACATACGCACACACATAAATATCCACAAACGCACCCAGGCACAAACAAATTTTCTGCACGCACGTCGCACGCACACAAGCATAAACACATCTATGACATGTAATAGAAATTGCCAAGTCCCTTCATTCAGACAAGGGCATGGGGACACAAACAAAGAAAGAAAGAAAGAAAGAAAGAAAGAAAGAAACGTGCATACACACGCACACAAACACACACACATATACACATGCACACAAACATGCACACACACATATACACACCCACTCTTACACGCTACTACACCATCTACTAAAAAGTTTAGAGATATATTTTAAAAGTCCCTTCATTCAGACAAGGGTATGGTCAGAGTCGAGGATTTTCAACTATATATGAAGTATTGAAACTGACAAATTTCTTGCATTGCTACATCAACATACTCCATAGGGCACACATTGATGTAGCGCCAGGGGCATATACATGTAATGTAATAAAAAAAACAATAATAAAAGGGGGAAATCCTTTACAAAATAAAGTAATACAAAATGTGCCCCCAATATTCCACGTGTCCCCCCCCCCCTCAATCACTCCATACATACACTGAACTATATACAAACACTTTTCAAATGTATGAAAAGGTACACACTACACAATCTTATATTTATGTTTTTATTTTTTGTATGATCTATCCTAATCTATTGTAAATATAGTAATTTGTTTAGTAATGTTTGTTTCTTATCATGTTAATAACTTGTAAATATTGTGATCTGCCAATTTTTTTTTTTTTTTTTTTCAGGGGCTCATGATTGTACTAATTTATTATTACATACATTTGAATGACATCCTAGTAATATAAGTGTGGACATGACAAAGAATTTCATCTTTTCTGATTTATAGGTCAGATGTTTCTCTCTTACATTCAAAAGACTACACGGTGCAAGGTACGTTTTGGTTATATTGTTACTGTTTTTGCTAATCATGTGACATAGTTTTGTTTAATATATCATTGCTACTGGTACATGTACATGCATGGGCGTAGATCTGTCATTGATACTCATTCAACAGGGGGGGGGGGTGATCTATTCATTCATCCCCCCTGATGAATAGGTATTACACAAGTATCTACGCCCATGTGTACAATGTACATATGGTCTTTGGTGTAACATGTGCCAACTCATTTGTGGGAGGGGGTGATGGTATGCTTTATGTATTGTTTTATTTTTCGTTTGTACATGTATCATTGCCATTTCATTGGTGGAAGAGAATATTGCTTATGGTATGCCCCCAACACTTACACTACTAGAAAGTGCACGTCAAGTGCGGTTTGATTGTGAGTGTACGGTTCGATGACCGGGGTAATAATAATTGTTAATCGCCAAGAGATGATGATCAATCATATTAGTCGATATACAGGGTGGCCCCCAAAAAACGGAACGGGGCACTTCCCAAAATATAGTACCAAACTATACATGTCCATCAGATAGGGTGTCTTTTCCAATGAAAAACGATACCAAGAACAGTAATTTTGGTCGTGTAGTTTTTGTTTTAGGACGCTGTGAGTAAAACCATGTCAGGTGCCAATTTTTGTCAATTTTTACCTAGTCAGGGCCAGTAAAACCGCACTCACTGCCCGTAATACCATGCCCATTATATCGGCACACAGCTGAGTGCACACTGTCAAAGGCGCGCTGTGTAATACGCTATGAACGGCGGTGCGTGCGGTTTTACTGGCCCTGACTAGGTAAAAATTGACAAAAAACGGAACCTTGACATCATGTCACTCACAGCGCCCTAGAACAAAAACTACGCAACCAAAATGGCTGTTCTTGGTATCGTTGTTCACTGGAAAAGGCACTCTATCCGTTGGACATAATAATTGTGTTGCTGTATTTTGAGAAGTGCCCTGTTACGTTTTTTCGGGGCCACCCTGTATAAATCAAGTATATTATATAATAATTATCATTTACTAATTTTACTAAATATGGCCATCCTCTAAACTTCACTGTCTTGTATACTTTATCATATAATACAGCTAGATGTTACTAAATGAAAAATCAAGGTAAAACAAACAAGAACTTTTACCATGAATTAAAACGATCCATTTTCAATTTCTATCAATATAGTGAACACGTCAACAGATGAGGTGATGGAGATGTTGCCGCCCTGTAAACCTGATTTCCATGGCAACCAGACCAACCTCCAGTCGGGACATTACGTCGATGATGTTTGGGTATCCCCCTACTGCAACATCCTCCGCTTCACATCATCACAGCCCGTTGTTGCTAGATGTCTGCACGGGAAAACTCTCATCTTTCTCGGGGACTCTACCGCTAGGCACTTATTTAATTACATTATGAACCAGTTTGAGAAGGACATAGAGGTTGTACAGGGAAACGTCATGGCAGCAGGTAGCGTTGGACCCATCGTAGCGCAAAATAGCGCTCACGACGTCACCTTCGTCTTCCGTTCCCATGGCTACCCGCTCGGTGATGACATCGTACATGACATTCAGGAGATTGATTATCTGGCCAATACCCTGGACAATCTAAGAGTAGACAAGGACACTGTGATAATGATCTCACTGTGGAAGCATTTCACCCCGCACAATCTGACTCTCTATGAGCGGCGGGTTAGGGACATTCTGGCAGCGGTAAAGAGGGTGCATAAGAGAAGTCCAGAGACATTGGCGGTGTTCAGGAGCCCCAACACGAGGGAGCAAGAGAAGCTAGAGACGATGGTGTATGCCAGCGACTGGTTAGCAAGGGATCTGAACTTTGTCCTGCGGAAGGTGCTCTCGGAGTATCCCAACATTGGGTTCTTGGATGCGTGGGACATGACCAACGCACAGCTCTACCCACATAGGATTCATCCCGTCGGGTCACACCTGCAGAACATTGCAGACCACCTCTTGTCATACATCTGTCCATTTGGCTAAAACTCTTTGTAACCCATTCCCTTCTAGAGTTTGCACTTCTTAGAGAGTTAAAACAGGACCAACTAGATTCCCGCAGGCAATGGGTTAATTTGTTCCCTACTAGATTTTTGCAATCCCCATAGAGTTAATACAGGGCCCACCAGGTTCCTATAGGCAATGGGTTAACCTGTTCCCTCCTAAATTTTGAAATACTCATGGAGTTAATACAGGAACCACCAGGTTCCAGTAGGCGATGGGTTAATCTGTTCCCTACTGGATTTTGCGATCCCCATGGACAATGGGTTACGCTTGCTAACAGGAGACTTAGAACCATTGTGTTAATCTGTTAGGTCTAGAAATAATGCCACTCATCACTTTTCATTTTTTTTTGTATTTACCAAATTACTTGTGAACAGAAAATTACTTCCTGCCAATATAAGAAGTAGATTTACTACACTGCATTATCAGTGTACAGAATATAATACAAATAAGTAAAACATTATTCCAAAAACTGGAGTAAAAAATGAAATGTGTTGTATTCACAATTTAGTGCAGTAGTATGAAATGTGTCTTCATTTATGCCAATGCTGATTGTACTCCCAAAACATATTTCTTTTAGTGTGCAATGTTTTTTTTATATTTCAATTACTCTTGTCAAGACAAAAATAGTTGTCCTTTATTAATAGTCTGGTTAGTAGATACATGCACTATTACTAAATAGTTTCAACTAGATAGTTTTAAACACCCTAAGTTATTTTTATAATTATTTTGTAATAATGTATGTCTTGTATTTATTCAGTTAATATCTGTACAAATTCTGTTTGTATTATCGTCACTTTATAGCCTCTGAAGAAGATTCTGCTAGGATCGAAAATTTAGGCCCTATATTGACTCTCATTTTATTACCCGGCATTATTATAGTACTAGATAAGCAGTTTTCAGCAGTATTTTTGCATCATTCAGTAAATATACTCAACTTACATTATTGAAATAATAAATATGATATTTGCACTTCTTAAATCATTTTGTATGTTTTTCTTTCAAACTATACGGATTACAGCATTAAAACAAAATATAATGAAAAAGAGGACAGAAAATACATTTTTTTCATGGAAAAGCTTTAATTGGTGATAAAAAAAAGGTATATACACTGTACAGTCCGTCTCTCAAATTGAAGGTTACAAATAATTTCACATTGGTTGCAGTCAATCTTAGCCTTATATAGTTTACTAACATGCTTTGTCTTAGTTGGCTATTCTAGATTAAGGAAAAATATTTCAAATTGAATAAGGATCAAAAACACTTCACAGGATAGTGATTCACTGATCCTTCATTCAGTCAGTGGTCATTACAGACATATTTGAATGTATTGCTATCAGCAATTGGGTTTGCTGAATTGTCTATCAAAATTGTTAAGCAGAACATTTGTGACCGGCTATAGCAAAACCCTGCACTTGTCGGTAAAATGAAAATGTAGATTGACATACCATTAAAAAGGCCTCATCACAAGCTTTCATTTGATGTTTTGTTCTAACAAATTGGTCAATAAATGGCAAAGATATGATTATTATAAGTCTTTTACACACATTATGTGCCCATTTCTTCAAAAACATTAATTACCGACAAGTGCAGGGTTTTGCTATAGCCGGTCACATTTAATGCTAAAATTGGTTGATTATCTTCCAGGACATCAGGGCCCCGTTTCATAAAACTTTTCCAATTGTTGTAAGTGTCCAACTATGGTAACTACTATGGAAACAGCCAATCAGCAACAAGCATTTTAGCTGTTGCCATGGTAGTTACCATAATTGGACACTACCAACAATTGGAAAAGTTTTATGAAACGGGGCACAGAACTATGATTAGAAGTACTTTGATGGTCATCATTCTTTGGGCTATGAATTGTCATCAGCTTATTGGGTGTGCATGTATTATGACTTCGCTGATCCTGCACTCGGTTAGCTGTCTCTATACACAGGTTTGTGTATATAGCTATTGTTTGTTTATGTATATAGCTATCGGCTATGAGGTTTGCTAGCAGAACATTTAATGCTTATATGGGTGATTCTCTTACAGGCAGGGCTACCAGCATTGAAATTCAACAATCAGGAGGATTTAGGGGAATTTCATCACAAATCTGGAAGATGTCTATAACATGCATACAACCTAAATGACAATACTTTTTTTTGGATAATCAGAAAAGTTGGCTATCCAATGCAGTAATCTTGGTCTATTTTCAAGAAGTCTTCTTTTTGATAATCAGGAAAGTTGGCTATCCAATGCAGTACTCTTGGTCTATTTTCAAGAAGTCTTCTGTAAAAATCAGGAAGACTTGGCAGCTCTGTACAGGACATCATATTAGACGTACTAGATTGGTAATTGTTCTATGAAAAGTCATCAGCTACAGGGTGTGCATGTATCGTTCCATCACTCATCCTGCGCCAGTCAGCTGTCAGTATACAAAGGTTTGAATGTATATACATTAGCTATCAGCAATGGGGTTTGATAAATTGTCTAGCAAAATTGTCTAGCGGAACATTTAATGCTAATATTGGTTATTATCTTACAGCAGGACATCAGATTAGAAGTACTTTGATTGGTCATTGTTCATCATTCTTTGTGCTATGAAAAGTCATCAGCTGCAGGGTTTGCATGTATGGTGACATCACTGATCCTGCACTCGGTCAACGGTCTGAAGTTCTTCTCGTTGATCGGCAGCTTCTCTAGCTCATCAAGGGTCTCCAGTCCATCGATCACTCTAAAAAGAAAAATTGGAAGATAGATAAAGAGTCATATGCAAAAAACAATAGCGCCATATTAAACAATTTTTTAAAGATAAAGTTATGATCATATAAAAAATACCTTTGAAGATATGGTTAAACGTATCACAGCATTTTGTATAATTATATTGTTTTTCAGCAATTGGTATAAATGCTTTCATTGTTTTTTGCATAGGCCTTTTAAAGACCATTCAGTTATTGACTTTTCAATCATGAAACACAAAATACCAAAAAGGACTCAAAATCGCCAAATAAATTATGAAAAAGAAACATTCACTTTGCATAAAGGTAAAATGATTGTAAACATTTAGAAAATATATAGCTTGCAATGAAATACAGCTAGCAACAAGGTATAGACGCATTATAGAACTGGTCATTTGAAAAACGATAAACAATTCATGAGCTGCAAATCTTGTTTTATATTTAAAAACTTCAACCCGAAGTAGATATTAAAATTGTGAATAGAAATAACAAATGAAAATGAGGCTTTCAATCGAGTAACCTAAACATCACCAATACAATCAAGTATCTAATCATAAAATCTGGTTGATTCAAGTCCACTCACTTTCCTATGATGGTGTACTTCATATCGAGATGGGGTTGCTTGCCATATGTGATGAAGAACTGAGATCCATTGCTGTTTGGTCCATTGTTGGCCATCGACACCACTCCACGGACATTGTGCTGTTTGGAGAATTGTAAGACGTGTACAATTAAAACCCATTGCAACACATTTCCCTTACGGAAGATGGTATGTTCGCCACCATAAAGGTAATCGTAAAATGTTAGCGGTACCTCTTGCAATGTTCTATTACAATAACAATTTACACAACAGCTCCACTCCCTAAGGAGCATTGTAACCAGACTACCACAATCAATTTTCATTTACTGTATAAGCCAATAATTTCGCGTACAGATATTTTCGTGAATGAGAGGGTAACAGACAGTTTCCCACGTTGTTGATTTCGTGATCGAGACCTGCTGACAAGATCATGCAAATGACTGGCAATATTTTCGCGTGTTGTTAATTTTGCGACTGCATGTCTACTGATACGCAAAATTCGCGAAAATAATACCCTCGCAAAATTAACAGCTCATACAGTAATACAAACAAAATAACATCCTCCAACTCATAAAAGTTTCAATTTGATCATTTAAAAGCATGTTCTGGAAAACACATCATTACCAATTGTGATGCACACCAATTGTGATGTCTTTCTGAAGAAGTTATATACATGTATGTGCTTGGATCATCATGAATTAAAAGTCTTCAGGGCTATCGGCTAGCAGCTTGTTCTTCCCTTGCCTTACTTACATATTCCTCTTTTCAATCTCAGTTTTCTTAATTCCACCCCAATCTATCCCAGCTGAGAAGCAGGATCTTCCAATACACATGTCTAATTGACAACCCCATACTCAAGAGATTTGTAATTACAGTAAGAGGGGCTATGAGATAATCATCTATTGTCTGCCCTCGGCTAAATCTCAGCTGGAATAGATGAAGATGGAGTGAAGACGTTATGATGAGACGGAGGATTTAATTTGGTTTGTAATTAAATGAAAAGTGCATGCATTTCCTAGCCCTTGGCCCCCTCCCCTTTCTATCCCGGGCACATTCAATCTTATCTAAGATGGTATACATGCACAGGGCCAACCTGGTTCTAATATACAGGGTGGCCCCCAAAAAACGGAACAGGGCACTTCCCAAAATAAAGTAACAAAATGATTATATCCATAGGATAGAGTGTCTTTTCCAATGAAAAATGATACCAAGAGCAGTAATTTTGGTTGTGTAGTCTTTGTTTTAGGGCACTCACTGTGAGTAACACCATGTCAGGTTCCCTTTTTTGTCAATTTTTACCAAGTCAGTGCCTGATAAATGAGACTTACTGCCCGACATACCATTGAACACACCAGTATTCCGCGCGCCATTGTTAGTGTGCATTCAGCTGTGTGCCGAGCGGTGCCGAGAGAATGGGCATAATTGGTCAATAGTATGATGGGCAGTAAGTCTCATTTATCAGACACTGATTTGGTACAAATTGACAAAAATAGGAACCTAACATGGTCTCACTCAAAGCACTCTAAAACAAAAACTACACGTCCAAAATTGTTAGTGTGCATTCAGCTGTGTGCCGAGCGGTGCCGAGAGAATGGGCATAATTGGTCAATAGTATGATGGGCAGTAAGTCTCATTTATCAGACACTGATTTGGTACAAATTGACAAAAATAGGAACCTAACATGGTCTCACTCAAAGCACTCTAAAACAAAAACTACACGTCCAAAATTACTTTTCTTGGTATCGTTGTTCATTGGAAAGGACACCCTATCCGATGGACATGTTCATTTTGTTACTTTATTTTGGGAAATGCCCCGTTCCGTTTTTTTGGGGCCACCCTGTATATCAAGCTCCCCCCCCCCCCCCTTCCCCCTGGAGCTAGTGTATCTTATTCCCCTCCTTTCCCTGGCTATTGGAGCCAAAGTCCATTTGAACTGGTATACCTGGTTCTAATTTACACAAATCAACATTTATTTTTCTAATATAGCAATTAAGTGGCCTACCCTTAGTGAATCTACCAGTTCATCATCCAGTTTCTTCCCCCAGCAGCTAGTTCCTCCCTTGCCTGTTCCTGTGGGGTCTCCTGTCTGCACCATGAAACCAGGAATATTCCTACGAGAAGGACAAATCAAAACAAAATGCATTACTTTTTGATGAAATAAGGGTTAGAAACTCCTGAGTAAATTCTCCCTTGCCTGTTCCTGTGGGTACGTCTCTTGTCTTCACCATGAACCAGGGATTTTCCTACAAGAGGAGAATTAAATCAAATATGTTAATGAAAATTGAAACAAATGGCTTGGAACTGCTTATCCGCTATAAAGGCCTGATGGAATCAAATGTAAGTCAAAATATGTTATTGTTTGATAGAATAACCCAGGTCGAAAAAACAGTTGAAAATTAGTTGCCAACTGGTACCAGTTGATACCAGTTGGCCAACTGGTATCAATATGGAAATTGGTACACTAGAATCAACTGGAATCAACTGGAACAACCAATAAGAACCCAGTTAGGCTGACCAGTAAGAAACCCAGTTGAAACCATTAAGAAACCAGTAGTGGGATTAACCGGTACATGAGGACCAGTTAAAGTAGTTGGTTTCAGCTGGTATTTTGAATTGGTTTCAACTGGTATTTTGAATTGGTTTCAACTGGTATTTCTATTGGTTTTAACTGGTCTGCTGCATATTTACTGGGAACCGGGAATTTTAACTGCTACCGTTTGATGCCAGTTAAAACCAGTAAAAAACCAGTTGAATTTCCAACTGGTTTCAACTGGTTTCAACTGTTTTTTCGACCTGGGAAGGGTTAGAAACTCCCAAGTATTCTCCCTTGCCTGTCCCTGTGGGGTCTCTTGTCTGCATCATGAATCCAGGGATGTTCCTATTTTGAGGAGAACATTGAGCAATGAAGTCAATTAAATCAATCAATTATAGGTCTAGGTGGGAACATGTATATATGCAAACAAGCTTATCAACGTATGGGATGTCATGAAATAAAGAAATGTTTGTATTGATGAAGCCTTCACGACTGTCCTTTCATGGTGACCTGTCAGCGCCATGAAGTCAGGGATGTTCTTACTTGTAAGAGGACAATTGAACATAATATGTAACTGAGAAGAAAAACAAAATTATGAGCACTGCTTATGTGCTATAATTCAAGGCTATTGTAATAAAATGTAAGTAAAAATATGTTGTTTGATAAAATAAGGGTTAGAAACTCCAAAGTCTTCTCCCTTGCGTGTCCCCATGGGTCACCTGTCTGCACCATAAAACCAGGAATGTTCCTAGATAAGGACAATTGAAATAAAATGTCAGTGTTGAACTGAATTCTAATACGAAAAAACAATGTTTTGTTTGTTTTTGTTTGTTATTAAAAAAAATAATTTTATTTATTAATTGTATTATCATTATTATTATTATTTTATTTATTTATCTTTTTTTTTTTTTTTTTTTTTTTGGGGGGGGGGGGGGGGGGCTCTTTTTCACATTTCAGGGCTAAATTTACCTGATACCCCATGTATTTCGTCACTGTTTATAAAACTCTGGGATTAACACGGGAATATGTCCCTTGCCCTGTCAATAACCTTTGCAAAACCGACTTAGACTAGTCTGATGCAATGTGGACCTTGAGTCCACAAATCACTGTTAACACAACTTATATAGTCAAGTAATAAACTAATAAGTATATAGAAATAGAGAGATAGAAAACATGATAACACGCAATGAATACAATAATTACCAAGACAATGCCTGTCTACCATTTCATCATTTTTCAATCATTTAACAGTACCACGACCATCTGCAATTATGTGGTAATATGTAGTACCAGTACCTTGGCAAGAAAATTGCCTATTGCACTATTTATGATACAGTGGAACCTCGTTATAAAGAGTTCCAAAACAAGTTTATTTTCCTGGTCCAAGTAATTCATATCCCCCCCCCCCTGCCGTCCCCTTGATATAACATGCAATTTTCATGGTCCCCAAGGACCTCGTTATAAAGAGGTTCCACCATATAATGATTTCTAGGACCTCATTATAATGCAGTTCCACTGTAAGGGTGCGACCATACCTGTGGATCAAGGAGTTGTTAAAGTACTGGCTAGCACATAATGCCAGGAAGTTCTCAGTTCTTAGATGGAACTCGTTATAATGAGGTTCCACTGTAAAGCTGCGTTTCCATTAGAGCGAATTTCCGCGGCAAATTTTTTTTTTTCGCAGCGAATAAGGAGCGATTTAAAAATTTGCTTGCAAATATTCGCCATGTAATATGAATAATATATCTGAACAATATTTGAATAACACTGATTTGGTCCGTGCAAATGTTCGCGGCGGAAATTCGCCTCGGAAATTCGCTCTAATGGAAACTCTAATTGAATTCTAGCGGTTCCCTTATACCTTGTTGTATTCATATTGACAATAAAATCATGGGACAGGTTTCGGTTTTTCAAATTTCCCTTTCGTTACAAAGATATGTACGATCAAAGTATTCAGATAAGAAAAACTCCCCCGGAGTTTTGAAACCGTGTACAAAGTGAGTGCAGTGAGTTAGTAAATATCACTTTGCATTTTCGCTCATTACTTGGCCATGCAATGTCCATTTGACTTGAAATGTTCACACAATACCCTGTGTACATATGAGATAACAACAATATACATTGCATCAACCCTTCATCACTTTTTGCACAAGTTACTAGATCCCTTTAATATACCACTCACGAACATTGTTATAATCGGGTTATACTGTAAGTTTGTGAACATATAATGGTCTCAACAATCTCATTATAATGAGGTTCCACTGTAAGTGTGTGAACTTACCTGTGAATCAAGGAGTTGTTGTAGTACTGGCTGGCACATAACGCCAGGAAGTTCTCACAGTTCCTGGGCACCTGATCACAGAATAGCTCTACCTTCACATCCCCTACATCGGTATGGATGGTCACCGACTGAAATAAGACAGAAAAAAAAACACATTTGCACATTTAAAAATCTTTATGTTTGTTGATTTTATTCTCCACTCATGGGAAGGATTGTCCTTGTCAGGTATAAATCGTTTTTCCAAGGGGGCCAATGCAAACAAAATGCAAATTTTTTGAATACCAGATATATTCAAAGAAAATATTTCTGACGGGGTATGTGGTTCCCAATTTGGGGGGGCATAAAATTGGCCACATGACATTGACAGCTCTATGATTGCATCTCTTTTTATGACACATTGGACCGACTGGGACAAAAAGAACCCTCTGCTCCACATACACAAGTAAACCAATGGCATTGGATACTTGGTCACCCTCCCCCCCCCCCCGGCCAATACTTGAACAACAAACCCAGTGGCATCGGTTATGGTTCCGGTCTGGAAATCCTACCATTATGCCCACTTGCAACAATATACAACACCCTAAGCCTGCCCCCACCCCGCCTCTACTGGAAAATTCCTAGCAACACGACAGGGGCTTGTTGAATAGACAAGCTAGATTGACTGGCGCTTTGTGCAATATTAGTGGCCATCTCAAGCAAAATGATTCATTATTCCTTACTATTTGTGACCGGCTATAGCAAAACCCTGCACTTGTCGGTAATTCATGTTTTGAAGAAATTGGCATTTTAAGTTCACATAATGTGCGTAAAAGACCTATGACTGTAAAATTGAAATAATCATCTTCGCCAATTATGGACCAATTTATTAGAACAAAAAGCTTGTGATGAGACCTTTCTAATGGTATGAAAATCTACATTTTGATTTTTACCGACAAGTGCAGGGTTTTGCTATAGCCGGTCACAAACTTGGACAACGGTTTGTTATAAATTATAAATGGGCAATAGCAAAGGCCAGGCAATAAAAGGGATTGGAAACCCAGTGGAACCCCCTTTTGTCCTGGAAATACAGTAACAATGCAGATTAGGAGGAATAAAAGTACTTCAGAAGATTGAGGGGATAGAAAAGAGATGAACTGAAGCATGCAGCATTAAAAATAATTAAGAATCGTAAGAATAGTACGCATCAACCCAGTTCTTTTTAAAGGGTACCACCACCCAAAAATAATATTCTTATAAATGAAAGGTAACATCTTTAGTAGTCCATTCCATCAACAAGTTCAGAAAAATATGTTTCCAGAAAAAATATATAATTGGAAAAAGCATCACCATTCTAAAGCATGCGTACATGGGTCTGCATGTACAAAGACTACCTTTGTCCAGAGCGAACGATTCGTCTGGGATTCTATTGTCTCCAAACGTACGCGTTAATAGAATTGGCGCACTCGCAATGTTTGGCGCGTACGGAACCATGAAACAAAAATGGTTCCGTAAGTGGTGGTACTTAAAGGACCTAAAGAATACAACGTACTTTGACACTTATTCCATAGTTGATGACTTGAAACATAGGTCTGCCGAAAAAAAATCCATGAAAATAAACACAGTAGTGATTTAAGACTAGTTTTCCGATGCCAAATCTCACTTGGCAGCCAGTTTACGCCCCACCCACATTTAGGGTCCGGAATCGGCAGCGTGATCGACATGTGATCGACAATTCATTAGCTTACGTCATGACGCGTCATCTACAGAATTTAGTTCATTAGTCCGTTCTTTAGATGACGTCACATTTTGGCGATTTAAAAGGGGCGTTCCCAGGACAATAAGATATTTACTAATTACCCCAAAATTGATTGATTTTATGAGAAATGACTGCCAAATTCTTTTTCTTCGGGAAAAATTACGAATTGTGAAAATTAGGCCATCTAGACGCTGTAGTTCCTTTAATTGCATTGTTTATGAATTACACAACCCTTTGCAAAATGTTGGGTATATATTTGATATCACAAAACGGTACCAAAACATATAATTAAGTGTTGTTCTTTGCCTGGTGGTCCACTTTAAGGGGAAATATTTGAACAACACTATCCTGGAAATTACATCTTCGTTTAAAGAATCACAAATAAATTCATCTAGAGGATAACAAACATCCCAGGTCGAAAAAACAGTTGAAAATTAGTTGCCAACTGGTACCAGTTGATACCAGTTGTTGGCCAACTGGTTTCAATATGGAAATTGGTACACTGGAATCAACTGGAATCAATTGGAATCTACTGGAACAACCAGTAAGAATCCAGTAAGAACCAAGTTAGGCTGACCAGTAAGAAACCCAGTTGAAACCATTAACAAACCAGTAGTGGGATTAACCAGTACATGAGGACCAGTTAAAGTAATTGGTTTCAACTGGTATTTCTATTGGTTTTAACTGGTCTTCAGCATCTGTCCATTTATCTTTACTGGGAACCGGGAATTTTAACTGCTACCGTTTGAGGCCAGTTAAAACCAGTTGAATTTCCAACTGGTTTCAACTGGTTTCAACTGTTTTTTTCGATCTGGGATTCCATGCATTATTTTTGTAACAACTAACAGTGTAACACACACACACACACACACACACACACACACACACACACACACACACACAATGTGGCATTTTCTTAATGTCTACATTGTAGTTTGTTGGAGGGAGGAAGCACATGACTAATGAACCCCCCCCCCCCCCCTACTGAGGCAACACGGTAGGCCTACACCACTCCAAACATACATGCATACATTTGCAACATCCTAACATACATGCTATCACTGTATGTTTAAAAGTTTCCTGATCATCACAAACAGACAAAAAAAAAAAAAAAAAAAACAGACAGATAAAATTATGTGTTGTTCTTTGCCTGGTGGTCCCCTTTAATATCTGCTTACTAATCCATAATTGCCTCTTGAGTCTTGAGTATTAAGTCAGATTCTGTGAACTGTGACATATAACTACAGGTACACAAGTGAAAGAATTTATGTTTTTTTTTTTCAACATACTTGGTGGGATTCTCTATCTGGTTACATAATATGTGGCCTCTGGATAACCTTTGGGACATAATTTGTATTTTTTGTATCTATTAAAGGGACTGTCCGCCTTTTGCAAGCCAAATTTCAAAAGTTGCGAGGTTATTGTCTTATATGAAAGAAAATGTCATTTAACAGCATGCCTGAACAAATTAGGGCTTGAAATCTCTTTTTCGTGGAGTTATAGACCTCAAAATAATAAAACGACACAGCTCGTTTAATTGTGCATTATACGAGTAGTCACCCGGTGCGAAATTTTGCTCACGGCGCATTCCACGGAGTACCACGTTGCTGTGCGTAACCACTACGTGACCCACGCACAGATTGTGATCGAACAACGGCGTAAGCGAATACTAAACAAAATAACCAAAACTCGCTAAAACTGACTACATGTAATTGTATATTCTTTATTTGAGACCTTTTCCGTGACATACCTTTACAAATGTCGGCTTCACAATACCTTTACAAGAATAAGTACAATATTGTTGCAATATTATGCTTAATCAGTTAAACTCCTTTATTGACCGATATATAGTTTGGTGGAGGGGCGCATTCATTTTTCATTCGTAGAATCCAAATTACAGGGCTGTTCGATCTGAATTTTTGTGTGTGTGTTACATTCATCCTCATCCGTCTACTGGAAACTGTTCAGACGATTTGTAAAAGGCGGACAGTCCCTTTAACCACTGTCCAATAGAATCACAAGCGTATCTGCAATGAATCTCTTTTTTGTAGCATTTATGTAGGACATTTCATTTGTTAATGCGAGAAATCAAAATTTCCCCCAAAAAAGTGGACCTATTCGGCACTAGAACTTTGATTCCCCCCCCCCCCCCCCCCCCCAAGCCAAAATTTGGTAGCCAGTGCTAATTCATAGCAATGCTTTATACAGTCAAACCTGTGTATAGTGACCATCCAAGGGAAACAAGAAAAGTGGCCACTGTAGGCAGGTTCCATATCATTGACTTTCTATGCAAAGGGATCACTTAAAATGGCCACTATAGGCAGGTTGACTGCAACAGACAGGTGGCCACTAAGACAGGTTTGACTGTGCTTGTACATGTGTATTCAATGTTGATTTTTTAGAGAACTCACAAGGTATATTATGATTCAACACTTATCAGCCAGAGATATGAAAAAATGGCAGACATCTGAATTTTTCCAGAGCTAGTTATTTTATTTTAGGAATTTCTTAAAATCTGTATCCATGGAATATTTGTATCTCCACACTCGCACATGTACATTATACACTGGGTGATTTCAAGTATGGTGTTTAAGGCCGGTGTTAGTGTTTATTACACACAAACACCAGTTTGATAAACACTAACACCAGCCCTAAACACCATACTTGAAATCACCCATTGTATTCAGTTTGCATCTACTCAGCTGTTTTTCATACATACAATTACGTACAGTGAACCAAACTGACATGAAAAATGAGCAAACAATTATTAGTAGTACTGGGATAAATTGGAACTTTGATATCAACATCACTTATTAAAGGGATAGTTGAGTTCTGGTAAGGAGAGTACAGTTTTAGTGAAACTGAATTTTAGTAACCCAAACCTGCATCATTACATTACAAACTAATAGTTATAACTAGAAAGGAACACAAAATTACAAATGACGTAGTAAAGATCATGTTATCATTCAAAAAGAGCCGTTAAAACGTAAGAGGGCGCTCTCTAAACACTCATCGGTTTCAACCATTTTGAATAATATATTGTGCATGTGATGCTTTGTTGAAATAGTGATTAGATAGAGAAATAACCAACAACTATTTAAATACCTATTTTGTAACTTTTTTGAAAAGAGGAAGCATTTTTTTGAATTTCTAACGGCTGGTTCAAAATTCTCTAATAAACCCGGGCCCCGGGTTTATTACAAATTGTTATATTTATGGATATTTCAGCCGTTTCTGAACCGATTTTGATCAAACAAAGATGATTTTGTTGTTTAAATATTATGCTCTTTCAAATTTTACACTCAGTTTTTCATTACCTCACAAACCAATTAAGTAGTCTAGCGCCCTCTCTACCAAAACTCAACTTTCCCTTTAATACAAAAAAAAAACCCTTTTAAATAATTTTCTGGTCAAAGCTCCTAATATATTTTTACCCTTATATAACATTATTGAGATGAAAATCATATATAAATCTTTCTGAATGGCCTAATTTTTAATTAGTCAATACAGGTTAAATTTAACACAGGTTTAAAAAAAACATAATAACACATGAATAATATAACATGAATTAAGACTTGTTTTATTACTCAATCTTTATACCCTGTATTGCTTCCCTTTTGATATTACATTTGATTGTTAGATCTACTCATTATTGAGTACGATAAACTTAATTTATGTTAGGAATATGATATAAAATAGTTAGTGGGATTTGATATCCTTTAATTAAATAATTTCCATGCTCTTATTTTTGCATTTTTGTGATGCTTATTATTGTAATTTTTCAAAAGATATACATGTACTGTATTAATTTACATCTTGTTAGATTCAATATTTAGTTAGTATTACATATATATTTAAAAGTAAGTAACGAATTAGTAAATTGGTTCTTTGTTATTGTTATATTAAAATTAAAATTAAATGAGAATATGCATATTATAATAATCACATTTTTAATGTTAGTGCCTTTCTTGCCAAATGCATTCATAAATATGTATCATTTTGTTGTATTTTGATGTTAAATTATATTTTTATTGTGTTGTAATTTATTTATTCATGTATGTTCATATGTTCATGTACGCAAGGCATTTTAGTCTTCGGACTACAGTCTTGTTAATTTTGTTCAATAAATACCGATATATCTATCTATCTATCTATCTATCTAATACTAGTATCAAATTTGACACGACATGATTTAACTAACCCAGGGTTACATTAATCCCAATGTTAATACTACGAGCCGATCTGTTCAAGCTAGTTTACTGTTTTAGATTATAATAATCATACATATCATTTATAAAGCGCTTAACCAATGCTAGAAATTACAATTTTTGCCATGTAGCCCAGCCGGGCAAGTAAAAACAAAAATTGTCAACTTCTAGTGGCCCGAAACCTAAATCTGTTGGCCCTAAACAAAGAAAAATATATAACAAATTATGTTACATTTGCTTGCCCGAAAGGGCCAGTAGAGTTTAGAATCAATAACATTTGTTGGCCCAAAGCTAATTTTAGTTGCCCCGGGGCAGCAGGCCTATGCTTTTTAGTGCTTAGAAACAATGTATTAAGCGCTATATAAATGTAATATATTATTATTATTTATTAATTTGGAGCACTGGCTTACATGTAACACAAATGTGTTTCTGAGCACTGAGCAGAAAAAGGGAGGTATAAATGTATTAAACAAACTAACAAACAGCAAAAACATCAAATACAGAAGGATTGATAATAGAAATCTATATCAGGGCTCGACACTCGCACTGGCCCGCTGGCCCAGGGCCAGTAAAATTGCACTTCGGGCCAGCAAATATGTATAACAGTCACATTTTGGTGGCCCGATCGGGCAAGCAGATTTTCAACCAGACATTGACAAAATTAGAAAAATCTTATATATTCTTCCATGTCATGCTTCATCTACATGTATAATCACAAGTTTGATCAGGAAAGAGTGATAATGTAGTTTGAATAGTAAAAAGTTTACTCATGAAATACAATTTTGGGCCAGTAAATTGTTTTTTCGGGCCACCAGTAAAGGGGAAGAAGTTATTTCACTGGCCCGACCTGGACACTGACAAAAAAGGTAAGCGTGGAGCCCTGTCTACATGTATAGTATCAATCCATCTATAGATGTGTTTTAACATCGATTCAAAAGAGTCCAAGGTAGAGGCGTATCTCTGATGTTTAGAGGAAAATTCCAGAGTTGGTGTTTGCTATCGAGCATAAAAGTGTGAAGTTCTTCGACTTCTGCACAGACTAGGAACAATAATTTATTTGGAATGTTTCAAAGAGCTGCCAAATAAATTGCGCTAAGAATCAAAATCAATTGCTTTTTTGGTTTACAATACATTTGAATGTGTGCTGTTTGCTCTTAGACTGAGCACTTTGAACCTGTGAAATGGGTATTGTACAACATTAAATTTAAAGCATGTGATATTTTGTGCTTGTAAAATATCAACATTATAAATAGCAAACTGTTTGATAATGATAAAGTGAAATAGTGGAATGAAAGCATCCAAATAGGTCATCATTAAATATTAAATTTGGTGAGTTGCACAATAAGTCAATAACCATACTTGGTCCATAAAAAATGATTTGTACAATACACAAAATTCCACATTAATCTTTGGTGACAGAAATATACAGTGTACTATCAGTCCAACTAAACGTTCAAATTACATTTGCTATTGATTTGCTTATTGACATAGAAATTAGGAGAAAAGCCGTTTGTTTCAAATAACATGATCACATCTACATTCAAATAATAACAAAATATGACAATAGTACTTTTCATATTTTGCTGGAATGATTTACATGTTTGTACACTACAGAAATGCAAATACTATCTAAAATCTAAATGGTATTATTTTTCACACATAGATTTGAAATTAGCAATACCGTATTTGTCGGTGTATTAACCGCTCCGGTGTATTAACCGCACCCCCTAAAAAAAAAAAAGAAAAAAAAGTGAGGTTAAAAAAGTGAGGTTAATACGGTCGTGTATTAACCGCACCCCTTTTTTTTTTTTTTTTTTTGAAAAAAGGTGCGGTTAATACACCAGCAAATACGGTATCTAAAATAAAATATTAAAATAAACAATATATTGTTATACATGGTGGCTCAAATGATTTAGTCCGGGGTCAAAAGTGCATACATTACAGGTATTTCTCATTTAAAAATTTCACTGGAATGTTAAAAGATATTTAGTCTTGATGTTACTAAGCAACTTGACGCATATGCATTTTAACAAGGAGAGGCATAAATCATACAGTCCGGTCAACAGGCAAATTCACAGGGTGAACTTAAAGTTTGTATCCAGTTACCAAGTGTCATGTCCTTTTCACCAGAGACTCAAGAATTCAAGATAAACATGATTGTAGGGTCAATATGACTTACCCTATAATAAATTGAGATGGTATTAATTACCAATGACAGAGAAATTAACCATATTCCAGAAATCATACGTAGAGAAGTCATAATAACAATGTGGCATCAGTTCAATTGATTCTCAGGTAATGTTAAGACCTCAAGGGGGATAATAACACATGCCCAAATGTCCAAATCAATATGAAATACGAATATTGCACTTGAGTTATCTGTTTAGGGATTGGTATCAATGAATAGATGATGCTTCATCATTTCAATCTTCACTTTTTCATAGAGTCCAAGATAGTAAGCTCCGCCCACAGATATCCAGAGAATCCGTGGCACAACTCCAGCAAACAGTCCACGAACACCCTTCTCCCGTAGTATCGACCTGAACACATCTGGAACTCTATCAACGTGCCCCTCGGGCGACTGTCCTCCCAACATGATGCGAGTCTTGATGACATCGCACGGACATGTCACCACCGCTGCCACCCCTCCTGCAAACGCTCCACATATCCCTGACTGCCAAAAGGTGACAGGACATCCCTGGTGCGTAGCCCACACCTTCTTGGAAAGGTCCCACAGAGGATACTGTATGAAGGCGTATGGAGCATCCCGAAGCACAGTGCTGCAGAACCCTCGATAGAGGCCTCTGGCTCCATCCCGCTTCAAGACCTCCTTGAGCAGCTGTCCACTGGGTCTCCTGGAAGCCTGAGCCCGCTGCTTGATGACTTCAGCGGGCACCCGGATGGACAGGGACAAGAGTTCTCCAGACGTTGCTCCACACATAAGAACCAGAGGCTCATAGCTTGCGGGCAGGTGCTTTGATCCCAGAGCCTTTGTTGCTTCATAGGTGCCAAAGAATATGGCAGAGTTGGGAGCAGTCACCAGGAGGACCGGGAGGATACCAGAGAAGGATCCTCTGAAGCCACCTGACTTCCACAGCCCCTGGGAGCTCTGTAGCCGTGTCTTGATGGTGTCTATGGGGTGTAGGGAGGCATCTACAACGGTGCCTGTGAATCCTCCAGCCAGGATGGCCACTGGGATAGAGGGTATCTTATCACTCATCCTGTCTCACAAGGCATCTGTTGGGGGAAACAGGAGAGCACAGA
Organism: Echinarachnius parma; assembly: GCA_037951105.1. Taxonomy (NCBI): domain Eukaryota; kingdom Metazoa; phylum Echinodermata; class Echinoidea; order Clypeasteroida; family Echinarachniidae; genus Echinarachnius; species Echinarachnius parma. The sequence goes on along the minus strand of JBAMJV010002972.1, from coordinate 105,150 downwards.
TTTAACCATGAGCTGGCGGAAGGGGCAATTTATCTTTAACAAATTATGATTTCAAGTGCATGCACCCCGACAAAAGAATTGCGGAATGATATTTTCAAATATGTGGTTATTTTTGTTCTCTTTGTTGACCACATAAAAATGATCCGAGATGTTTGATCTTACAGACATCTTATCATTTTTTTCCCCATCTAGCCAGACTATCCAGTGATAATGTTCAGTGAAAATATTTTCACCAAAGAAAATTTCTTTAAAAAATTTGGCTATATAAGACTTCCAGCTCATGGAGTAAATCTCCTCTCAAATCTCTGGAGTTGAGTCTGAATTTCAACCTCATGCAAGTATAGCTGACTAGAATCAATTAATTCAGGGTATGCCATTATGAACATCAGTGTTGTTCGATGCTTCTTTAGGCAAGGGAGGGTCGCCTATGTACATGTAGTACCACTCTGTAAACTCTCTCATACTCGCACATTTTAAAAACACATTTTGACACAAATACATCCAATCATACACTCACATGGTTCACACTTCATACAGATGCCACACATTGATTAAGTTTAACAATTTCTTTCCCAGAATATGACCCCCCCTTGTACCACGGTAATTATGTGATGCATGCAGACACAAAATGTTTAAAAACACTAAAATACTCACAAGATTTAGTATTCCAATATGAATATCACTGACCACTCACACAAGTACATTGTTCACAAACACTTCAACAGGTATCAAATGGCAGAACAGGTTGACCAATCGTCCAATCCCCAGTCTTCCTGATAACAATGACCCCTTTCCCTGGGTGAAACTAAGACCAGCCAAGCAGAACGGGCAATCCCACCCCACCATTCATTAGAAATCCCTCAATAAGACTCACTACCATAAAAAGGGGCCAGTAGGGGGCAATGAAACCCAAGCAAAATGTTGCTTTCATATACTTGGAAGAGATTAGGAGGAATAATCTCTGAAAGTTAGAGCATAATAATCGGGCAAGAAACAAGAAAACTATGGCTCTTTGAAGATGTCCATTTATTCCTATGGGGAACTCAAATTGGCAACGCACTCTGATAAGTGTGTGGACTACTCCCTATATGTTTTGTACACAAATTGTTATGTTCCCATTTTCATATATTTCTTTATAGTCACACTTTTCCATTCCCCCAACTCATGATATGAAATGCATTCTACAAAACATATGTTGAACTCAAACGAAGGGTAAACATAAATTTTGAAAAAATTGAACAAAATTGAAATTTTGCGTACACAATGTATGGGGAGTAGTCCACAACTTTGCCAGAGTGCGTTGCCAATTTGAGTCACTCGTAGAAATAAATGGCTCTTTTCAAAGAGCCATAGAACTTATTTCTTGACCGATTGTGCTCAAATATTCAGGGACTATTCATCCTATTTAGTGTCTTATAGTGCATACAACAATTTGTCTGGATTTCATTGTCCATCAAGGATTCCAATTATTCACATGTTGTCTACACTCTATTCATTGCCCAACCCCCGATACATAGCAACCATTATAGTATGTTCAAATTTGCAAATTGTAACTCATCTACTCTACTTGGCCCATACACGGTAATTGTGGGACTGCAGTCTACCTGTCCAGTTGAAAGACCAAATGTAACAAAAAGGGGGTTACCGTACATTTGATATGGAAACAGTTCTGCAAATCAAATAATGAAATCATGACAGTGATGACACAATAAGAAAACTAACCATGAAGTCTATTCAGTGTTATCATAATTCTGCATTTTTATTCTCATCAATCATTTTATAAAAATAAAACATATTTCAGACATGATTATAAACACTTTCATATCTGCGTATTAAACTTAGGTTTACACTTTTGCACATACCAATTGATAGACTTTACTGCATACGTACATGTATTTTAGACTTGTTTGTCTACATATTTATCAATCTTGTTATTAAATCTGAAACGTGTGTCTGTTCATAAATCTTAATTTGTTTGATCAAGCAGTCATTTTCAGAGATTCCCGCGTAAGTGTAAGACCCTTTATTGTAAATATTGTGTTTGTAATTGATGTTCACAAGCCATATTAAAATTATTTTGGTTTAGGACAATCAAAGTGATTCAATCAGATTTGTGATGTGACGGGTTGAATTTTTCTTTTAACTTGGCAAAAGGATTTACAAAAATAATTCAGGATACATTGATTCAAATGGGCCTTAGAATTAGACTACAAAGCGATTGACTTTTCTTGGCGTCATTTGAATTCTTTATCATTGTGAACTTTACATTTCACTATCTTGATGTACTTAGAATTATAATACCCTTGTGGTTCATGAAATATTTTTTCTGAACTTGAACTTTAAGGGAGAATTACATTAGAAGATATACAGTCAACTTTGCGTAAGTCGATCTTGACGGGACCGTGTGAAACACGTCGACTTGGGCGATATTTGACTTGCGCGTAAGTCAAAGAAAATTTGACTTACAGTTACGTGTACGTTGTCCCTAAATGTCCCCGGCCGCGCCCCTACCTCAGGGACCGCGCACAGTTAGAGCTAGCTCAGCTCAGTGCGCGGGCCCGGCCGGCCGGGCCGATTGATTAATTTGGGATGTCAGTTCCGATCGTTGCACAGGCATCCAGAAAAGAAAAAAAAACTTTCATGTACACAGAACTCGACTTCACACTCCTACTTGGACAAATATATAAGAATATACAAAATCATACTCGTTCAGTGATTAATTTGAATGTAGACATAAATAACATCGCTTACATGGTACAGTTATTTTGTAAATTGTGTGGATACACGCGCTACTTCTCAGCTCCAGCGCGCTACCATAGCTAGCTATAATTCTATGCTATGTTATGTACGTACGTATGTACTGTTCAACCAAAAAAATACTTTTTTTTTCACGAGGGCGATTTTGAAAATTTTGAGGGAGAAAAACGCCCACGTGAAATTATTCACGAGGGCTATTTTGGGGCTCACGGGGGCTCTTTTTTTTTTACATCGTTTTCACTGCTCAAGGGTCTAATAAATGATTATCATGATGTGATCTATCCGATTATGCCATGTTTGGTACGTTTCTGGCGCTTTCCGATCATGCAAAAAGATGATCACGGGGGCGATTCCAAAGGTATCGGGGGCGAATCGCCCGTCGCCCCCGTGTATTTTTTTGTGGGAATAACCGGCATTCGTCATGCTGGGAGCCGAAGCATGCATTGTATGACGATGAATCTGGACTTTTTATAATCATCGACTTACGCGATTATTCAATATGCGACTTCGACTTACGCGGAGTTGACTGTAGCTTCATAATGCCAATACAGTTTTGAGCAATGGTTTTTTATAAGAACATAAATTTAAACAGATCAATAACCGATTTACTGTTTTCTGGAAGACCGATTTCACACACTGATTTGAAATACATGTTGCTAGCCTAGTAGACATACTGTAAAATAACATGTACATTATTTTTGTGGACATCCACTTTAAAAACAAGCATTGTACATGTCTATATAAGATTTTCGCAAAAAAAACCAGAAAGAATAAATGTAAATCAACCAGGACCTCATCCTTTTTTTTTTTAGTTTGACGATACTCCAAAATAAAGTGACCAGTGTGAAACCGGAAGAATAAAGTCTGATTTCAAACATTCATGTTAAGTCCTTTTGAAATCATAGATAGTGCTTGGCAGACAATAACTTAATAATTATTAGTCTTAATGGAATTGCATCAATTGGTCTCCATGGAAAAAATTCAGTCAAATCAGTAAGTACTGCATTTAGAGAGCTATGAAAAATAAGACAGCTATGCAAGTCCATAATAATATATGATCATGTATGCTGCAGCATCATTATCTTGGATTTTTCATACATTCCAAGGAATATGAATCCTCCAATAGAAATCCACATGACTCTTGGAACCAGTCCTGCAAACAGTCCCTTGACCCCCTTCTCACGCAAGATCTCCCGAGCAACCTGCGGCAGACTTCCTCTGGCAAGTGAGGAATCCTGAGAAGCCAACATGATCCTTGTCTTGAGGACATCGAGAGGAGTTGTCACGGCAGCAGCAATGCCACCTGATACCGACCCACACACAGCGGACTGCCAGGCATCTACAGGACGACCTTGATACGCTCCCCACGTCTTCTTGTTGACCTCCCACAATGGGAACTGCACCAGGGAGAAAGGAATCTCACGCACTATGGTGGCAAAGTAGCCCCGATACAATCCTCGGAATCCTTCATTGTGCAGGACATGCCGTAGAATGCTGCCGCTTGCTTCCCGAGTTGCTTGCGCTCGCTGCTTGACAACTTCCACGGGAACTCGTACAAGGCACGCTATCACTTCTCCACTGGAGGCAGCACCCATGTGGAGCAACGGCTCGTATTTTTCAGGGATTGTCTTCCCACCAACGTGTTTGACGACCTCGTAGGTTGTGAAGAAGAGGGCAGCAGAGGGCGCCGAGCCAAGGAATGCAGGGAGGATACCGGAATAGATCCCACGGAAACCTCCGGCTTGCCAGAACCCACTGGCGCTCTGGAGACGAGTCTTGACAGTGTCAATGGGAAAGAGTGATGCATCCACAGACATGCCGGCAACCGCCCCTGCCGCCAGGGCAACATAAAATGGTGGAGTTTGGTCGCTCATCTTGTCTGGAGCAAGAAAACAGAAGGAAGAAAACACTATCAGATGATGATGAGTAGGAGAACACTCTAAAGGAAGTAGGAAAACCCTTCATGATTGTCCTGTGTGAATGAATTCAAATGCTCTGCAATCCTTTCTAATGAATGAGTGAATCAAAGTCCAAGGGAAATAAATGCAGAAATCTGTCCTTGTCCATAGATTATTTGTGTAACAAAACAAAAAAAAGTTGCAAATAAAATCAAAACGCACATAAAAACACAAATGTCTCCTAATATGTCCACATTCATCATGACATGAGTACATTAGTTTGAAACATCATTCAGCAACATTGAGCAAGGCACGACTCAACATTTTACAATATGACAGTCTCAACTCTAAAGCCTTAGAAGTCCCGGGCCCCATTGCAGAAAGAGATACAATCGATTGTAAGTTGAAATTAATTGTAAGTCAGATCACATGTTCTAGATGCGCAAATGTGATTGGTTGAAACGCGTACATTTTCTGACTTACGATCAATTGTAACTTACAATCGATTGTATCTCTTTCTGCAACGGGGCCAAGGAAAACCATCAAGCGAGTGATACTATCCAATTTTGGAGTGCAAATTGATTTAAGGTACCTGGTGCAAAAGTAAATTAGTGCCAACTGATGCCTGACCAATCTTCCTCGATGTTGAGGCTTGACTGAAAAAAAACAACAACATACAATTGATTTTTCAGGGGTAAGCTTCCTTTCAAACCGGCCTGCATCAAAATAGCACTCTCAAACTCTATTTACAAATTCTACAGGGGCTCTGACCACACATACACTCATCGCCATTCACTTACGTGTTCGAACGTGCCGTTGACATGCACCACATCTTACACAAAATCATGCTACTTCAGTAAGCAGCATCATCACCATTATCGATCACAATCAGGCGCTAATATATTTGTTTTATGCATTAACTCACCATTTCACTCCAGATGGAACTTTCAAAATGAAAATTCTTGTCCAAAATGTGTAAATTTAGCAAATTTCGCGTTAACGTCGACGTGAATGCCCGTTTCTAGCATGCTGACTGTGTTGTAATGGCGACTCGGTTTTTTTCTGGTTCGTGTCCGAGTGCGCTCTCTACGCTGCAATTACGTACATGCGACACAATGCATTGCATACACTGAATTCAGTGATTGCATACACTGACCTCTACTAAGTAGAGGTCAGTGATTGCATAGCGATGTTTAGTTACGTGACGCTGCTACTGTACACTCTCTTCGAGTGTCGACCATTCGAGATCGGATGTTGATCTTCCATCAAGACGTTGACTATTAACGCCGTAATTATGTGAACCAATGTCATCACGCTCTGCTACCAACATACATTCACGTGACTAAATGATTACGCCTTGTAAAAGACTAGTTGAACGAACTTTCATGTTTACATGTTATGCCATAGCCAGCCATAGCTGGCGCGTGTACAGTCGGCCTTTTCCTGCCAATTCCCGAAGGAAGACGGACTCACAAAATTTTCCCGCTGAAAATGCAGATTTGGTGAGCATAGCAGAACGTATTTTTATTAAAATTTGTATAATAAAAAATGATAAAATGTTGCACTATCCATTTATATATAGCTGGAGCGCAAAAGAAGTGAGAAAGAGAAGGTATGTGAGAGAGAAAAATCGGAAAGGTAGCTTCGACCACGATAAGCACTAGTGTAACTGTAAGGTAAATGGTTACTGTATGTATAGCCTAACCAGACTCTGTGCGTAGCACAGAGTCTGGCATATTGAAGTGTGTGTTAGGTGTATCGGTCGTAACAATTATTGGTAAAAATAGTATATAAGATACTATACAATTTATATCTGGTTTTATACTTACGACGGATGTTATCCATGGACATCAATGGTCCACTGTCTTGATACATGAGGCTCCATTCGGTGTATTAATTCACAAAATTAGGTTTTTATCGTCCAGATTGTGGTAAGAAGCAAAAATTCCAAAATGGTATCCGAATTTGTGTCCACAGTGCGCATGCGTGAGGTCGCAGGTCAAACTTTGGCGTACGAGCCAAGATGTACTCAATGTTAACCTAACCGCCTGGCATATACATCGCTCGAAATCTTGCAGGAACATGTTTGTAGATGGGCGATGAGGTGTTTTATCCTCTTTAAGCAGATTTTTTTTCAATTTTGTTTACTTGTACTGCACCCTAAAATACCTATGTACGACGGCGCTACACAAAATTGCTATAAAAACAATGATAACCTACCTCAAATTGATTATTTATGTCGATTGTCCTTGTTAGAATCCCGCTGTGCGATGCCGACGGATCGAAAAAAAAAAGCCGGATTCTAACAAGGACGATCGACATAAATAATCAATTTGAGGTAAGTTATCATTCTTTTTATAGCAATTTTGTGTAGCGCCGTCGTACATAGGTATTTTAGGGTGCAGTACAAGTAAACAAAATTAAAAAAAAATCTGCTTAAAGAGGATAAAACACCTCATCGCCCATCTACAAACATGTTCCTGCAAGATTTCGAGCGATGTATATGCCAGGCGGTTAGGTTAACATTGAGTACAGTGGCCTGGCTTATATGTATTAGTCAACCGATCGCCACTTACGCGCGGAACCGGAATAAAACCTCGCCTATATATCCCAGCATGCATTGCCGATGACTTTGGAGGCGACAGGACAATTTCGAATATTTGTGCGAAGCCGTTTGGGATTAATCATCAATTTGAGGTAAGTTATTATTCTTTTCATATAATTTATATGTAGCGCGCAGATAAAACGCACTTTTGTGCTCTAGAAAAGGTTAACCAAATACAAAAAAATTATAATTAAAGGTGATAAAAACACCTCATCGCAAAAACGCTACACCATTTCGATCGTCAGTAATTCACAGCTCTGTGCTACGCACAGAGCTGATCATAGTTACTGTATGTATAGATACAGAACCAGTTACAGTGTAGATGTGGCTCTGACTAATGATAATGTCATGATTTTCTTGGACATTTCAGTTTTCAGAGGCTAAAAATAAATCACTTCGCATGAGCCTGCCCTTGAGTGCTTGACTTTGAATTTGAGTTTGACCCCAGTTTGACTCGAGCCATGTTACTGTAGTGTTAGTATAAATAATTATTTTTTATTGAACCCTCTCGTGCTTCTCTCTTTCTCTTTCTTTGTTCATTTCACTTTCAAACATGAATTAGGACAACAAGAAACACACTGTATTAAAGAATGCAAAGCCACAACAGAGTCAGGTAAAGATATGTCTCTTGTTTCTTCAACATCTGAAGACTGAACATGTTGAATTTGAAAAACTAACATTAATTGATTCAAGCTCACATAAATTGATACTATTGAATTTCAATGGTGCATGGCTTTTGGGCTTGATGTTGCCATATCGCCGCTATATCACGACCGCTCGCCGCGGTAATTTGTAATTCTTGCCAATTCCTTGAATACACATCGGTCTGGGAGCGCTGCGTATATACGCGTATATTAACGTGCCTCCGAGTCTTTATCTTTCGCTTATAGCCCATACTGGAAGTATACGCATTCAAATTAAGGCACCTTCACAAGTTTGGTGAGCAGCGAACTACAGCGAGGGTTAGCTTTGCATCCTATATTTGAAATGGTAATTGTGTTAATTAGTGTTGTGCGATTATCGATTATCTTTCATGACACGGGAAACATGCTTAAAACGTCAGAAAATTGCACTGTATAAAGGAGATTTTTTAGACGAAATCATTTCAGAATATCACAGCCAAACACACTAAAACAAAATTCTGAAGATTAACAAATAGTACTCACCATATTTCCAATGCGAAAAGTGCAGGCTGTTCCGTGGCGGCGGTAACGAAGTTCCTTGCTAATTATAATGAGAAATCATCATCGCGTCTGAATAGTAGACTAACTTGGAGTTTAGAGTTGCGTAACAAAAACATAATATTGCTGCTTATTACTGCTGCAAAATTGTGTGTTTTTGAGCAGTAAGATGGTTCTTGTCAGCGTTCATGATCTCGATGACGATGTCTACCCTGTAAGTTTTCTTAGGCGTTAGGAAATGTTATTGTCTGTGCAGTATATTTGTTCGAATAATGAATTTAATTATCACTGTAATATTTAGACATTGCCAGTCCCACATGGGTAATTTGGTGTAAGTGTACTCTAATCAATGTAATAACTTGTCATGGAACTCTGAAGATGAAAACATGCCCATGATAAATGTTTATTTTCTTTGCACTTGTAGGGTGTCCAGGAGTATGCTAAGTGTCAGTCTAAGGCATTCTTTAAAGGGTTTATCGGTTTCATTGCAGGTGAGCAATTCCTAGTATTTCTAGACTAGTAATTCTTCGACTTCAAAATATTCTTCTGAATCTGAGTTGTACAGTTTTGAGTTTTGAGCGGTGCTAAAATGCAGTGTGTATAAGAAAACCATGAGTACAAGTAAGCACATGTCTAGTCTGTCACATGAAATACCTAAAATGCTACTCCTTATAAATGCAAAATGATGATCATGTTGGTGAAGATGATGGCGAGGACGGCGGCAACGGCGATGGTGACGACGACTGATGATGATGATGATGACGATGATGATGATGATGATGATGATGATGATGATGATGATGATGATATAATGACGATGATGATGATTATGATGATGATCATGATTATGATGATGATGATGATGATGACTATGATGATGATCATGATTATGATGATGATCATGATTGATGATGATGATGATGACTATGATGATGATCATGATTATGATGATGATCATGATTATGATGATGATGATGATCATGATGATGATCATGATGATCATGATGATGATCATGATGATTAATTGTGTTAATTCTTCAGGATTTTGCTTTGTGCTCCCAGCTGCTGGGTCCTACAATCTAATTGTATTACTGAGCTCCTCCGTTAAAAAAAGCACAGTAATTAATAATGCAGTTTACAACATCCTCACCCTCTGTATTTCATTTATTGGAATTTCGAATTTGACTTTTTTTCGAAGCAAGGGAGAATAATTTTCTCAGTGAAAACAATTTTTAGTATTAAAAACTATTTTGAGGGATATTCCTATGCACTCCATTTTAACATGCTTCTATGACATTTCATTTACATTGCTGTTTCTTAATTATTGCATGTTTTTTTTGACGCTAGGAGGTGCAGCTGGTTTGACAGGGAGTATCTTTGCCAGGCAGAGGTTTCCTGCAAGATTTGCTCCTGTTCATACGGTGTCGGTCATCGCAGGTCAGTATATTTACTGGTTCCCTTTGTGATTCTGAAATCATCATTGACTTTATACATAGCCCACCAGGTTAAAGTAGGCAGGGGTAAATAACTTAACAAGTTTTAACCCCTGGACTACTGGAACCAGGTGGGTTTTGTACAAAGTCTAAGGGGATATCAGAAACTCGAAGGGAACGGGTTAAAGGGGTAGTTCAGTTTTGGTATAGAGGGCCCTGCACAAAATAATTTTGTTGTGAGATAATGAAAAACTGAGTGTAAAATCTGAAAGAGCATACAATTTTAATGGCAGAATAAATTTTATTTGATCAAAATCGGTTCAGAAACGGCTGAAATATCAATAAATATATCCGATCGGAATAAATCTGGGATCCAGATTTATTTGATGATTACAATTTTTTTTTTTAAATGCTTACACTTTTTCAAAAAAGGTTTTTAAATAGTTGTGATGATCACTCTATTTAATAATTATTTCAACAAAACATCAAATGCATAATTTTGTATGAAAAATGGTTGAAACCAATGCTTTTTTAGAAAGCGCCCTCTTGTGTTTCAACGGCCCTTTTTTAATGATAACAGGCTTTTTACTTAGTCGTTTGTAATTTTCTATACTTTTCGAGCATGTTGGAGTTATAACTATTAGTTTGTAGTGTTATTTTGCAGGTTTTGGTTACTAAAGCTCAGCCTTACCAAAAGAAAACTGTACTACCCCTTTAAGACTGAGCTAAGGAAAAATTGGACTTGGGTCTCTGGATGATGTGTTGTTCCAAATATATTTCCAATGGGTTAGTCCATGCCTCTTGAATTCGTAGAATTACATTTCAATCACCTCTTTCAAATGGTTTCCTCATGTGAGGAGAGGCTGAAGAATTATCTTATACATATTTTAGAATTCTTTAAATTACGCAATGTGTATATTTGTGTATCAAAACAGTGCAAAGGACTGAATGACAAAGCTGGGAGTTTTAAAATAAAATAAATATGAATAATAGCTGTAATGATCCAGCAAATTAGTTGCGCCATTTAATAGAAATTCTATCCCTAAAGCATATCATAATGTACAGTTGATGTCAATAAATGTTATTTATTTTTTATTTTTGACAATAGGTGGTGGTATAGTGTGTGGCTATTTGGCTGCATATGTTGCTTCAAGGGAATGTCAGAGAAACTGGGTGCGAACAGCACAGGCAGCGGGCTACACAGACGATTTACCATCATCATCAACAACATCATCACCATCCCCACTACAAACACCGTCATCGCAAGGCTCCCAGTCACAGCAAAAAGATGTCTCATTGCAACAGGCGATCGCATTGAGCCCTGCACCTGCACAAGGACGCAATGAAATAGATGGTCCAGTGATCAAGAAGACGAAGTATGGCGATACAATGGGATAGAAAAAAGGGATTGGAGTAAATCAGAGACAATAAAATGAGCTTTGGGATATGATGAAATAGATGCCCCAGTGTTCAAGAAGACAAAGTATGGTCATACAATGGGATAGAAAAATTTGATTGGAGTACATTAATAAAAACCTGGACAATCAGAGGATGGTATACTATACTATAGCTTGTTTTGGGGGCATTTGTAAGATATCTTGCCCTCTGTATTATCTATGACCCCTGGGAGAATGCACATCAAAAATAAATTAAAGTGCTTGTTCGCTTGTCTTCTGGCGCCTCTCCTGTACGATCCATTGTCATCCTCTTGCTATGGTACTGCAATGGAACAAGAATGGAATCTGGGGGTGTTTCACAAAGATCCTAAGTTGAACTTATCTCTAAGTTGGACTTAAAAATTATGGAAAGCCGTTAGTGTTTTTGAAAATTTGTTGAAAAGTTATTATAAAAGGCATAAGAGGTTTATTTAAATCATAATAATATTTTCTATTATCAAGTAGATTTCTTGTTCTTGATGTAAAATTTATGAAAGTCTAAAATAATTGCAGTCTTGCTTTTGAATATGTTTTATTCCAAGCCTACAAATGGCTTTCCATAATAGTTAAGTCCAACTTGGAGTTAAGTTCAACTTAGGATCTTTGTGAAACACACCCCTGGGAAGAAAGAGAGGATGTAAAGCTGACCATGAGATGACAAAATGTGGTCATTGCTCAACAAATCATGTCTTCTTTCACACTCGTAGCTATTGGCCGGCAGGTTATTAAAACTTTGAGTGCCAGGGATTTGAATGCTCTATGGCATTTGTGTGTATTGTAACTCGCAAATATGCGAGCTTGGCACTCAATGACTTAAACTCCACCACTTTGTGGGAACTTTGCGAATGGGATTAGAAGCCCTTTTGCAACCTCACAAAAGTATAATAGGCTGTGCATATCCAAATTGACATGGATTACATTATGAGATGCATTGTAAAATATCATAAAATGACCAGGGCCATATTTAGTTCAATGGATATATCGGTCGCTTAATTCTAATCATGGGCGTCGATCTGTAATCGATACCTATTCATCAGGGGGGGATGATCTATTCATTCATCCCCCTCTGATGAATGGGTCTTGCGTAAGGATCGACGCCCATGATTCTAATCAATATGTAGGTTATTATAGTCATACTTCTATGCGTTGATGAGCCGATCATACATGTTCTATCCTTATAATCCTGGCCACTCATTGCCAAATGTTGCCTCTTAAAAAGGAGTTTACTATAACTGCGTGTACAATCGTGACTAGTAGATTTAATGATGATTTTTAGGTTACTTCAAGTTCAAATAATCTTGTCTAGATCTATTCTACAGGCTAAAGTAATGTTGATCATGAATCGATGGAGGATACATTTAATGATGTTCATTAGCTAGATTATTGATTATGTTGTATATTAATGTATACTTGACTAATGTAATTGTGTGTGAAATTTATTTATGTTTTTTTAAAACAAATGATGCATTTGCAAGCTTGTTATGATGGAAATGGAAATAAAGTGTAAAAAGGATGAATGTGTTCAAGACCATGTCATGAATGGGAGGGGGGCTATTATTGTATTATTGGGTTTCAATAATTCTGTGTAATGAAACTTACTTTTCCTGGATACCAGATAGGTAGAATTTAGAAAAGGTGCAGAAGGCAATACAGTGGAACCTCTTTATGAGACCCTTGGGACCATGAAAATGACCTTGTTCATTCAGCTATCTTGTTTATATATCAGGTTAAAAACAAAAGAATATGAAGGACTGGGACCAGCAAATATTACCTTGTTGTGAGAAGGTTTGCTATTTCAGAGCTCTTTGTAATGAGGTTCCACTGTATATGCACTAAAACTCCATCAGAGATATGACTATGTGGGACTAGGCATTGTACTTTGGGGTCCAGGATTGCTGCTTTCATTTGAATATGTTGTTTTTAATATAGGTTGTCCTGTCCATTTTCAAAATTTTGTAATTTGATTTAATGAATGTTTACTTCAATTTCGCAAAAAAGTTCACTCAATTTAGCAATTTGTAACTTTTACAATTTAAATTCGTTGGCAACAGATGTGTTCAGCAACTGTGACCGACGAATTTGAATTGTAATTGACGGTAATGTGTGAAAACTAAATCGAGTGGACTTTTTTTGGAAATTGTTTGACTAACCTATATTTGATTCCAACTACATTTGCTTTTAAAGGTGAATGACAATAGTGGGAAACGCCCCACCCCCTAAAAATGAAATGTACGCTCTTATTACCAACCATGTGAAAGAATATAGTTTTACTAATATGGGATTATACACATTTGGCCAAGAAACCGCCTACTAATTGATATATTTGCAAAATTATAAATTGATCTGTAGCGCAGACATGTGCGAAAAGGCGGTGGATTTATACATTTCATGGGCGGGTATTGGATTTCTTCCGATATTTCTGCATTTAACGCATCGTTAGGTTTTGATTTTACCACACAAGCCCTTTTTAGATACTTATTCAACAATATTGATCAATTATAAATGTTTTCTGTAACTTTCCCAAAACTGTTATTCATCTTTAATGTGACTTGGTTGAAATCTATCTACCAGTAGTCAAGATTATCATTCATTGGTCAGGATATCAATCAGCAAATAACACAGTGGGACTAATACTTGCTTGTGAAAGAAATAACATATCTTTCTCACAATTGGTGCATTTTATTCATAATCTGCAACTTTTACAAAGGCATTCTTTATTTTTGTTCATACATCTGTAAAGAAGACCAACAAGATTTATACATAAAGCATACTTATAAGTACTCAACAAATATTAGAGAAAACAAACACTAAACAAGAGATATGGAACTTTAGATAACTGATATCAGGGCAGTTAATATAAGGCAACATCAAAATAACATAACATAATTGGACATTCATGGTGTAAAAAAAAGGAGTACATAGAACATATTTTGATATGCATCTCCGTGAAGTACTGCGCTAAAATTACAAACAAGGTTTTCTTTCTGGTATCATACATACATGTACAGTTATAGACCACATGAAAATAACTTATTTGTATTACATGCGTGATATTCATATACTCCAATGGACATAATTACTATACATGATAATCATATATATATATCTACTGCTTTTAAAATAACATTTTCTCTGTAAACTATCAAAACAACCATCGTCTTTTCATGATATGCATATTTTTGTATCACCTCCATCCACCATGGAAGACCTATAATTATCTAAATTAGATTTTTAAAATTGTTATAACAAATTATACAACACATGTATCTTCATCTAAATGTATATGTCTTCTTACAAGAAGTTGTTAATATCTATTATCACCTGACTTAGTAAATACAGTACATCAGCTGCCATGTAACATTTTTGGATGTTACATGGCACTATTACATGGCAATTCAGATGATAAAACAGTTGTTAACTTTGCTGTCGGGGAAAATCATGGAATGTTCCCCTCGGGATTTTAAATGCTATTTTGTGAAGAAAATAAGTCCCTCGACTATGTCTCGGGACTTATTTACTCTTCCCTCAATAGCATTTAAAATCCCTTGGGAGTGGAACATTCCATGCTTTTCCCTCCACCACTAGTTAACAACTGTATACTATAGTGGAGCCTCTTTACAACGAGCCCTATTAAACCAAGGTACCTGATAAAGGCTGATATGGCAAGGTAATTCACAGGTCTAGGGTTCAATACCTGATACAAGATCTCTGATACAACAAGATTTATTCAATGGGCCAAAGGTGCTCATTATAATGAGGTTACACTATACATTTTGATCTCCTCATTTCAGATGCATATGTCAAGCTTCCACACTCACTTTTGGGGCAAGTAAAATCATACATTTTGAAATGTTACTTTCCCTAATACAAAATTTACTTGCCCTCTTACTTCTAGATGAGATTTACACACATGAAATAACACTGTCCTCTCATAGTTGAACAATTATTTAGTTGCCCAATTAGGCAAGTAAACAAGACATTTATGAAATTTTACTTGCCCGACACCAACTTTTTACTTAAATGTGCAATTTTGTTTTTACGAAGTAATACACAGTGAGTAGGGTGCCATAGTTTCAAAAAGATAACAGCAGTGTACGACTTAATGTAATGTTTGTGATAATTTTGTGTTGTGTTGTGTGTGTGGATAATTGCGTGCATGTTCTTCCAAAGAGTGACATTTTGAAGATTCATAACAATTTTTCTTTTTTTTAAAGATTACACATATATGACCCATGTCAAACTAATTTATCTCCACCACTCACAATGAGGGTTTTAAAATCAAAAGATTCCTTTTACATATTCATTTTAAATTCCAACAGATGATACCCGATGCAAATGATTCTGAAAACTGGGAATAAGGTGAAATACTTGATACAAATATTTTCCATTTTTATATAGCGCTTTATAAAAGTCTCAAAGCGCTCAGACCATTATTACCTTGGCTTTAGTCGAGCAGCCTTATTCAAGCGCTCAAGCATTTCAAGGAATACATTCCTGCCAAGTACCCATTTACTACACACCTGGGTTGAGAGCAACAAATGTGGATAAAGTGTCTTGCTGAAGGACAAACTTGCCGCGGCTGGGAATCAAACCCACGACCTTTGTATTTAAAGACGAAGGCCCAAACCAATATATACACAATCAATTTCTATCACCATGAATATTTCAGATAATAACGGCAGTCAGATAAATTAATATGGAACTTGATCTTTTCTTTGCTAATTTTTGTCATCATTGGCTCTCGTTGATCATAAACCATGCAGATTTCTCCTCGGAATTTCTGTCTGATATTAGATAACAAAATACATTCTGTTATTCTTGCTCCTTCATACAGGATACAACATATCACCTTTTACTGTTAAAAGCTCATATATTGATTTCATGATTCATTAAAGTTGTCATAATCATAATTGGATGATCTTTAATAGGCTAAAATGAATCAATAAATCATGCTTCCATGATTGTCTACATACTACATTTCTCTTTGTTCCTCAAGTAGAAATGTGATCTGGAAGTGGATACAACATTATTTTCAGTTCTTGAGAATGGATATTCCACTACAACTGCACAAGCACATAAATTAAGTTAAGAAGAAAACTTGCACACATAATTTGAAGAAAGGATATAAATAGAAGGCTAAATGAACTAAGCCTGAGTTAGTTTGGACGATCACACCCGTTCCCGGTTGCATTTCCTCTTAAAGGGAAATGCCAGTAGTGGAAAATAACTTTATTGGCCAAACTAATTGATTAGTATTGTTGAAATAGCATAAAAAGGGGCGTGTGTGGAAAAATCCGAACGTTAGTATCGTTAAATGCAGAAAAATCAGTTAAAACGTTTATGAAAGCCGCTAACATTGAGCCTAAATTCACCGTCAGTTTGGGCCGTCTGCGCTGGCCACATAGATACGCTCGTTCGAGCGATTCGCTCGTGCGAATTACCATGTGCGCATTTGCCATGGATTAACACACATCGCACGAGGCTGTATATCAACATACAACCATCGGCAAGATATCAATCCGCAGTAGATAGCTTTATAATTTACCAAATATATCAATTAGTAGGCGGTTTCCAGGCCAAATTTGTATCGTCCCGTATTAGTAAAAACATATTCTTTCACATGATTGGTAATAAGAGCGTACATTTCATTTTTTGTGTGTGGGGCGTTTCCCACTACTGGCATTTCTCTTTAAAAAACAATTTTTGTTGGGGGTTAGCCCCTATAGTGACAGTAGTTACCGGGCATGTTGGATGCCGATTAAACGGGTGCCTGATCCCATCCTAACCACATTTTGTTTCCTTCTTTTTTCATTGTGGGAAATTAGGACAACTTATGGCTACTCACTACAGGCAAACAAATCTTTGGCTCACTTGTTCCTAATTGGTACCAAAATGAACAAGATAACATGAGATATATTTGACAGATGTCTTGAGGCTTTCAGCACAACCATTTACATCTACGATACAAGATTTCTGCGCACATTACATATGGAACAAACTTTCTTACAAGACTAGAGGGATTTTTATTGTAACAGAACTCTTTACAAAGAGGTTCCCCTGTAACATGAGTTTTCAAAGATGGCAACAACAAAAATGAAATCGGCTGGTTGTCAACGAACAGGAATGTTAATGTAAAAACAAAGATTTTGTTCCATCTGTGTATGTATGTATGTAGCACCTTTAGAAAGCTCTCACTCAACTCAATCCAGTTTGCATCCTCTACAATGCAACATGTCCTTTTATGGTGAGCTCCCCTCCCACTGTATCAGGTCCTTTCATGGTGAGCTCCCTTCCCACTGTATTAGGTCCTTTCGTGGTGAGCTCCCATCCCACTGTATTAGGTCCGTTCATGGTGAGCTCCCTTCCCCCTGTATCAGGTCCTTTCATGGTGAGCTCCTTTCCCACTGTATCGGGTCCTTTCATGGTGAGCTCCCCTCCCACTGTATCAGGTACTGCACCTTGCCATCCGTACACACCCTCTTCCCCAACACCTTGTACCCCTCCCCACACGCAATGCGCCCCTCTGCTCCAAAGTACGACGACACAGACTTTGGGATGAGCGACAGTGGGGGCGGGGTCTCTGCGATGCCGTTCAGGCGCAGTCTGCTGGGACTAGTAACCGCTGACCCAGAGTTTGTTTTCTCGCTACTCGCAGCCTTTTCCGGAACATCTGGAGTCTGGCTATCATTGCTAGTCTCAGTACCAGCCTCATTGTCTAAACTGGGCCGGTGCTTACGTTTCCTCCCCCGTCGCTTCTTTCCCGTGGACTGCTCGGACAGGAGTCGGCCATATTGGTTCATAGGACCGTTGACTGGGGTGCCGTGGCTGCTGTATGATCCGCTGTCGCTCGTGCTCTGTGACAGGCTCGGAGAACAAGGGATCACGCTGTTGCCTATGGGAACCATTTCCAGAGGGGGGATCATGTCAAGGACGGAACAGCCACCTGCTACGAGTCCCGTTGAGGAGCAGACTCCGCCTCCGTAGCCTCGGTAGGTCTGATTGGGACTCACCAGGGGAGGGGGCAGCTTCTGAAAAACACAAAGACAGAATGAGAACTTAACATAGAATGAGGTTATCAAAGAGATATTTCGAGTTTGACACTTTTGTAATATTGCTTATCATATTAATTATTTTCTCACAATTGGTATTTTTTATATTCAGAGAGACAAAATGAATGTCCAGAAATCAGCATTCCTTAAGTCCAAAAGAACTACAGTAAAACTTCATTATAACAAGTATGGGTCCATTGAATTTACCGCATTAAATCAGATGGCTCGTTGTATCAGGGCTTAAAACCAATCAAATACATAGAACATGGACCTTTGAGAGTGTGAGTTACCTTGCTATCAGGTACCTGGTTATAACACAGCTCGTTGTAATGAGGTTCCACTGTATATGCACTTGGACCACCAGGCAAAGAACAACACATTATTATATGTTTTGGTACCGTTTTGTGATATCAAATAGATACCCAACATTTTGTTGTAATTGGTGTAATTCATAAACAAAGCAATTAATTTCCACCACTTACGGAACCACTGCTATTTCCTGGTTCCATACGGGCCAACCATTTGCGAGTGCGCCAATGCTATTCACGCGCACGTTTGTAGACAATAGATTCCCGGGCGATTCGTTCGCTCTGCATTCACATCGCAATTCACCGCACACATCGCAGTCTTCGCAATTCAGACCGCATGAACGCATGCTTTAGAATGGTGATGCGTTTCCAATTATATTTTCTGGAAACATATTTTTGCGAACTTGTTGATGGAATGGAATTCTAAAGATGTTCCCTTTCTTTAATAAGAATATTATTTTTGGGTGATGGTACCCTTTAAGTTCAGTTCTAGTCTAAAATGTTCAACATCATTGACAACTCTAACAAAAATAATGCATCTAGGAAGTGTCATTGTGTATATCTCAAAAGAAATGGAATTCTCTTTAATGAGTGGACCTGCTGCATATTTAGTGACAGGAAGATCATTTCAAGTATCAAAATGGAGTAATTTAAGCCAGCAGAACCTACCTATTAAACACTACAACAACAGCAAAGATTGACCAGACTTGGCTCTCCATTGGAGGCTTGCAGATTTTGATATCTCCCTAGGACACCCTAGGACCTGGATGAGCTACCTCACAACATCATTGAACTGCCCTCTTTGGATCAGTTTAAGGTGGCTCTTGTCAGTGAAAAAAATACAAGCGAGCTCAGGGCAAATTCGCCCCCGAAAAGCCCAAAAGAGCCCCTGAAAATCATAAATAAGCCCCCATAAATGTGCATGAGTTCAATGCAAAACAAATTTTGAAACCATTTGTGACCTTACACCACAAAACGACCAATAGGTTGGGTAAACTGATTGTGCTGCTTTTCATAAAACATTAAAATAGAAGTCATTACCTTAAAAATGGTATATCATTCGTCATATATTTGGAATAAGCAACCCTCTCAAAATGAACACCAAAGATTTGGAATATGGCTGAAGCATTTTTAAAATAAGGGAGAAACGAGCCATTTAAAAGATCAGTTTCCATTAAAGCGCTGTAATAAGATCACATTTATTAGATGAAAAACAAATATTTAAACATGATTTCTGACGCTCAAAATGTTACAGAAGCTAGATTAAGATATGCTTATTCAGGAAATACCACAATCCTAAATCTCAAATTTTAAATAAAATTTTACTATTTTAGCTAATAAAAAAACTACCACAGCGACATAACGGTCGTTTTGTGGTGTAAGGTCACATTTAGTGTCCTTTGTGGAACTTATTCCCTCATTTAGATGCTGAACATGCATTAAAGGTACACTTGAGTACCGTAAACCGGGGTGACTTTGGCCGCCGGGGTGACTTTTGCCACCCTGTGAGAAAAATGTATTTTCATTGAGGCTCCGTTACTTGAACAAATTTCTGAAAATATTTTTTCATATTCTTATAGGCTAATGTATGAACATTATAAAAAATTAACAACATTCTTTTATAACGGCTTGCCCTCTGTGCTTTTGTTGTTGTTTTTTGTATGAAAAATAAAGCGCATGACTGATATGGTGGTCAAACTTTTGAGTCTCTACAAAAACCAGAAAATGGAGAATCAAGCAAATATGTCGATTACGTACACTAAGGATGTACCAAACTGTCAATGCGCTAACTTCATCCACCCTCCCTCTGATTTTTTCAAAATGGCCGTGGCAAAAGTCACCCCGGGCTATTTGCTGCAAGCTCGGGGTGACTTTGGCCAGAATAGAATTATTATGTTTTTGGTACAGAGTTGTAAATAGGAGACAAAATGTAATGTAATTATTAGTTTATATTCAGCGCATATCAAGCAAGCTCTAAACATCGCATCTAGGCTATTGCGCCTTCAAATGTCACACAAAAAATGAAAAGGCAATAATGTGGTTAAGTCTCATATTTCAGATTTGTATAAATTGTGCATTATGAATGCAGTGCGATCAGAAATATTATTTACTGTGGCCTTATGATTAATTAGATTATGTTTCAAGAACAATTTTCAGTTTTATGTGTATTTATGATTATTAAAGGAACAACAGTGTACATTAAACCAAAATACAGTCATCTTGTGGCAAAGGAAATGTTGAGACAAACTGCTAAGATGTGAATCTAGACATTCTTAGATCTAAATCTCCATGAAAATTGCAGTAATGTTCACTGATAGAGCTAGTGACATAAGAAGTTATTTGAACTGTTATCAGACTTAAGATAGGGGAAGGCAATGTACATTTTGAAGATTTTTAAAATTGTGCATTATCCTATTGAAATATAATTTTTAAAATTAAAATCATGTATTTTAAAAAGTATTTATAAGAAGAACAATAGGAGAAAGAGGTTCAGTGTATTTTCAAAGAACATTGGTAAAGGTAAATATTGAAAATGTTGCATTAAAAACAACAAAATGTGTGCCGGCAAAAGTCACCCCGACACCCGGGGTGACTTTTGCCAGTCTTCGACCAACAAAATAAAGAAAAGGAAAAATCAAGAAGGGAAGAATATATATTCAGTGGATAGACCTTTACTAGTACACCCTTATTATGGAAGAAATTTTTGAAAAAAATTAATTATGAAAAAATTATTCAAGAAAATATTCAAAAAGTGGCAAAAGTCACCCCGGTTTACGGTATTGGTACTTCCCGGAAAAACAATTTGTAAGGGTTTTGGTAGGTTTTAATGCCATTTGAAAGTTCATTGAATAAAACATGTGAAATGAGAATCATTCCCATTCAAATGCTTTCATAGTTGTAAAATTTGATACGCAATATATTTGATATGTCTAGCCAGAAGATAACAAATACATAAAATGCTTATATACACTTCTTTCAATAAATTTCAAAATGGGTTTTTTAATAGCTGTTGATGATATCTCTATTTAATTATTATTTTAACTAAAACATCACATGCACAATTTTATATGTAAAATGGTTTAAACCAATGAGTTTAAGAGAGCGCCCTCTTGAGTTTTAACGGCTCTTTTTGAATGATAACAGGATTTTTACTTTAATATTTGTTTGTAATTTGTCTACCTTTCGAGCATGGTGGAGTTATAACTATTAGTTTGTAATGAAATAGTGCAGGTTTCGGTTAATAAAATTCAGTTTGACCAAAACTCAACTATCCCTTTAACGACTATTACCAAAGAACTAGAAGCATAACTACACTCACTATGCCGCTGGTTGCTTTGAGAAGAAGCTTGCGAGCTTTCTTGGAATTGGCGGCAATCTCTTCTGGGGTCAACCCTTTCTGCTTCCTACTCCTCCTCTCTAAAGGCACTGGTGACAAACTGGACAAAGAAAGTAATCAAATTAAGGGCATTTCTGTAAATATTAATTCATCTAATATGTGACCCGTCCTACGTAGAAGAACCGAAAGTCGACAAAGTTGATTTTCTGGATTTGTATTTAGTTCGATTCAGCAATATCTAAGCTTTAATATGATATAAAGTTTGTCTCATAATGATTCTGCAACGCGGAGTTATTGACGCTTTTCTAAGGCAAATATTGAACGGTCTGGAAATAAGATGCCGAGAAAATAGCTCAAGAAACTTTACATCCATTTCGAAAGTGAAATTAGCGTTTTAAGCAGGCCATAAATGAACCGATTGCATGAATAGAATGTCGTAGCAACCTTTATTCAATTTTCTTGAAAACTTGCATATCAGTAAATATGTATGATATACACCTTCCCTCCAGAAACTGTTCAATATTATCCATGCATTGTAGAGATATGAACAGATTTAATTACAATTTAAGTGGGTTTGGAACGATAAACTGTACACATCGAGCACATGATACAATAGCGAGCACTTTCAGGTAACAAAAGGGATTCCGCTCTGGCTCTGTTTATTGTTCGATTAATCGGTATTGACTGGCAGTTTGATTTTAGGAATGCAAACTTGCGTCTGGTGCGTAATGTAAAAACTATTACAAAGAACAGTATGTTGATACGTGAAAAGTAAAACGGGGTATCGAAGCTAGACATTTTGGAGGGGGAGGCCCCAGGTACCAAAGGGGGAGGGGGGAGGGGGGGGGGGATCCGTTGGTACAGGGTTTGTTTTCGTTCTTTTGGCGGGGATGCCCTGGGATGTCCCTTAGCAAATTTTGAAACAGGTGTCTAAGTAACGGAGGCGAGCCTCGGTCAACTTCAAAATGAGGGTATATAAAAGAGTGGGATTGTGCTTTAGCCAACTTAAAACAAGCTCTAAATAGCGGGGTTTTTTGGTGGTGTGGGGGGGGGGGGGGGGGGTATGCCTTATTATAAATATTATGAACTACTTAAATATTTAGTACGACAAATTAATTCTACATACGATTAATGAATGTTATGTTACAGGGCCCAATTCTTTAATCTATATAATACTCACACTCAACCAGTGGTGTACATAGTGTATGAGGTTGGAGGGGGGGGGGGGGGGGGGGGGTGGGTGTGCAGTTAATTGGATAGGACTTGGGTCGTATTGTCATAAACATACTTTGTCAAACTCAATAGGGCCACTATACAATGGAGGCCATTTGGATTACTAATCTCCGTGCAAGCGACCGCGCAGTCAATAGGGATTAAAGAATCTCGATGTTCTTGACGGCTACCGAGATTCCAACTTAGCACAAAGGGGTTGTTAAGAGGCGGAGCTTAATATCGATCGCTTTTAGTGGCAAATAATTTTGGAACGCAAACTTTTAAAACCTGCAAAAAACATGCTTCAAAACTCTGCTTAATTTTTACCTTTCCACTGGATATTTTTACTGGATATTTTGCGTAGCGGTAGAACAGATATCAGGGAAATGTATGAGGCAATAATATTTTTTTTCACTTTTTCATGCAATTTCAAATCAATCGTGATTTCTGAGGTTCGACATCTTGCGACTTCTGGCTCCTCTGCGGATGGCGAGGCACATATTGATCTAATAAAAAGGTACACTATACAGTGGAACCGTATTATAATGAGTAGCTTTGGACCACGAAAATCATCTTTTTATATCAGGTATTTGTCTTTTCATCAAATATAATCACAGAATATAACAAGAGCCCCAGGGGGGCACGACGCTCACCTGAGGTCAATCAATTCACATCTGGCGCATGTTCTCTCTGGCACCCTCAGAAGATATGAAATCAGTTGAAATCATGCCAAAATCTATAATGTGATGTACTATTTAATCAATAACTTTTGATTCCCTGTACCTAACATTATGATTTACCATAATGTTTGGGTGAATCATAAAAAAAGACAGACACACATATAAGACAAAGCTTAACACATTTCACCAGCCACTGACCACTTCAGCATATTAACCCCACTCACATAGGGACCCTATGGGGCCATTCTGCGATATGACAACTTGCATTGTCATTTACCGTAAATCTCCGTGTGTACGGCGCACTTGTGTATAAGGCGCACCCCCTACTTTCTAAAAAAAAGAAATTTTGTTTTGGGACACTTACTTACAAAGATCTTCAATTATGAGAAAAATTTATAACAAATTGTTAATTATTAGATAATTGCATATATAATGAGTACTGCTGCTCATGAATGTATGAATATTCATTAGTAATTTGCTTAATAAACTTGAATTTTTTACCTATTTTTTACCTATCTTATATATATATATTTTTTTGCTGTACCTGTGTATAAGGCGCACCCCCAACTTTTTCTATTTGTTTCCGACGGAAAAAAGTGCGCCTTATACACGGAGATTTAGGGTATATAGATACCTACATGTTACAAAATGTCCAGATTGTAATACTTGTTGATGTGGAGAAGAAAATATTTGAAATTCATTTCACATTTCCTACGAGCCATTCTTGGGTCCCATGCAGCTAGGTAAGAATAAGACTAGTTATGTGAGGTGTACAGGAAGAAAGAGCATAAATTCCTTTATTTTTAGAGCCCTATTTTGTTACTCTACCTGCTTTAGTTATGTTTTAATGATTTTTATTATTGTGTAAATAACTATAATTTAGAAAAAATCCTCAAATTGGCAACACATTGTGATACATGTATTTGTGAAACAGATATATTTGTGTTCAAATTGGCATCTTTGCGGCAAAGTCACTATATTTGTCTTAAATGGTTATTACTTAATATTTTCCACCTATTTTTATGCCATTGATCCGTCGATGAAATTTAGGAGTTGCCAATTTGTAGAGGAAAACAATGATCAATTGTGCCTTAAAATAGCTCTCGTCCTTGATGGGATTACAGCTAGGTTCGGTATGATTTGATCATTTGATCATCTTTTGAAGGAACACCAAAATGCAACAAACAACTTTCATTCTTCATCTACCATTTTAGCAACTTTGGATCCCCTCCCTAAAGATAATTAAAGGAGTATATACCTCTGTGCAAAATTTAAGCTAGAATTGTTGAATAAGTAGTAAATGCATATAACAGAAAGAAAATAAAACAAAAACAAAATGTGACCTAGAAAACATCAATGATACAATAGGGGCATTCACACATGCTAAAAAGTAACAATTGCATGTTGCTTCAAATCATGATTATTTTTTTGCATATTTTATATTCATTTAATTCCAATGGGTTAATTTAATAGCATCATTTTATTCTCTGGTCTCTAACAGTCGAAAAAGCACAATGCAACTGAGTGTGCAAATGGAATGCTGTGAAACCACTAGACCACCGAAAGGCTGGTTAATTTTAGAGTTTGATTCTAACTATCCCAGTAAGTAAGGTTATTTAATTCATTTAATTGTGCTGGGTCATTAAAAAAAGTATGTTTCTTGCATGTTCACACAGGCAAAAAAAACACCTCACAACCTGCTGGATTGTACGATTTTTAAATCAAAATGCACATGAGCAACTGGACCAAACTTTGACCTACATGTAACTATTCCGCACCCATCCATTGACCGAGTGCTGAAGATACTGTAAGCATGCATTTTGCATGTTGGATATGAAAACTGATACAATTTACACTGTTCACACACACAAACACCACTTGCAAAAAGATACACCAAAAGTGTATTGCACATGATGATTTGAATCATACTTATTTTCATAAATAATCCGAACTACTATTTTCACGCACAAAACCGCCCCTCCCCCACCCCCCCCCCCCCCCCCCGAAAAAAAATAAATAAAAATAATAACAAAAAAAATAATGAATTGCAACCTAAATAATCATAACTATTTGGGCAGTGTGAATGGTACTAGCAATGAAAGCTGCTAACAAGGTCAAGCATGAAAACATCAAAACATGAAAACACATGCTATAAATAGAAAGATTTGGGTCAAAACATGGTCCTAGATGTAAACAAGTGTCTGGGTTTCCTATTAGCATATTTATTTGCATATTTGGGAGAATGGTGATTGGCTGAGAGCAAGAGAAGGATAACCAGGTGCTTGTTAGTTGGTCTGCAGGTGGTAGGGCCCCAAAAAAAACTGTTACGCCCACAGGGCCCTTGTGGGGCCACCCACAAAAATCTTGTGAACAACTTTCATTCTTCATCAATAGAGGCATCTACATATGAAATATCAGGTCTGTCATACTTCTGGATCTTGAGAAGAAGATGTTTAAAATTTACATATTCTTTACACTTGGTGCCCTCCTCCAGGGCCCCCCTGGGGGCCACGCCCACCATTTTAGCAACTTTGGTTCCTCTACCCCTAAAGATGATTCCTGCCATGTTTGGTTGGAATCTAATCATTGATTCTGGAGAAGAAGATGAAAATGTATATTTCCTATGGTAGGGCCCCCAAAAAAACTGTTACGCCCACAGGGCCCTTATGGGACCACCCACAAAAATCTTGTGAACAACTTTCATTCTTCATCAATAGAGGCATCTAAATATGAAATATCAGGTCTGTCATACTTCTGGATCTTGAGAAGAAGATGTTTAAAATTTACATATTTTTTACATTTGGTGCCCTCCCCCAGGGCCCCCCTGGGGGCCACGCCCACCATTTTAGCAACTTTGGTTCCTCTACCCCTAAATATGATTCCTGCCATGTTTGGTTGGAATCTAATCATTGATTCTGGAGAAGAAGATGAAAATGTATATTTCCTATGGTAGGGCCCCCAAAAAAACTGTTACGCCCACAGGGCCCTTATGGGACCACCCACAAAAATCTTGTGAACAACTTTCATTCTTCATCAATAGAGGCATCTAAATATGAAATATCAGGTCTGTCATACTTCTGGATCTTGAGAAGAAGATGTTTAAAATTTACATATTTTTTACATTTGGTGCCCTCCCCCAGGGCCCCCCTGGGGGCCACGCCCACCATTTTAGCAACTTTGGTTCCTCTACCCCTAAATATGATTCCTGCCAAGTTTGGTTGGAATCTGATCATTGGTTCTGGAGAAGAAGATGAAAATGTAAAAAGTTTACGGACGACGGACGACGCACGACGGACGACGCACGACGCACGACGCACGACGGACGACGGACGACGGACGACGGACGACGGACAAAAAGCGATCACAATAGCTCACTTGAGCCTTTGGCTCAGGTGAGCTAAAAATGGGAAAGAGTTCTCTACTTAACTACCCTACATATAACAGATCAGATTTTGCAAAAAGAAGTATCTATTTTGGGGGTAAATTAACAAATTTAAATGAAGCAAACATTTTTGCATCCCCGAAGTAGACAGATATTCCTCTCGCTACTAATTCATTCAACAACAAAACATTACAAAGGTCATAAGCAGGCATGATACGTAAGGGGCATTTAGGGGGAGGGGCGTTTTTTCCATTCAATTTCTTAATTTCTTTAATAAATTCATTTTTTGTGGGGGGGGGGGATTTTGGGGGGACAGGAGGGGGAACAACTCTACCTTGCCCCGATCCTGGTGACAACGGTGGAAGGTACCAAGAGGTAAATAGTTCCCAGACTAAGGAGCAGCAATCACCCCCATCACCCCTTCACTACTCGATCTATTTTGCTGCCTCTATTCTTGGATTGAGTCTTGCCCTCTGGGCCAGCAGCTTACCATAAAGTGCAATCACGGTGATTGAATCGAGGAACCACATCTAATCAGGACCTTGCTATATGTGCCAAGACTGCAACTCCTCCCTCGTGTGGAAATATGTTACTCTTTTGACACTACATATATACATTTTTGAAATTGAGCAATAGATTAATTTTGATTATTTACCTTATTCATTTATGTATGTATTTAATTATTCAGGTATGATTATATTTATTCTGGTATGATTATATCTATATGTTTATATATTCATGTATTTAAATGTTTATTTAATTATTTGTTACTGACTTATTTGAATACCATTTTCATTAATTGATTGAAATCCAAAGATTAGGTCTGGAGTTGTAGCAATTAACCCCTCTTTTTACCCCTAACCACATGAATACAAACGTGCCATCACTATCCGTGGAGCAATTTTTGCCTCCAAATGATATAAGTATACCATAAAGTGCAATCACGGTTATTGATTCAAGGGACAATGTCTAATTATATTGCTGCTGCATGCTAGGACTGCAACCTCTCCTCCACATGAATGTAGGTCATTTATCAAACAGTATTATACAACATTTTATTTCTATATTAATTCCTATTGACTATTCTACTTATCTATTCCACATATTCATTTCTTTGTTTACATTTATATTCATTCATTTTATATTGATTTATTTTTACATTTATTCTATATTTTGTATTGCTTGATTTATTCAAAGATATGGTCTGAGGTTGTAGTAAGTAACCCCTCTATCTTCCCCTTAAATAGATACAAGCTCAAACCAAATTATTCGTGGAGAAATTCCCGCTTCCAGGTGACAAGTTTACCATAAAGTGGAATCGCGGTGATTTATTCAAGGGACTGCATTTTAATTAGGATGATGCTTCGTGCAAAGGCTGCAACGTACTCCTCCTTCAAGTGGATGTAGGTCATTTATCAAACACTATTATACAACATTTTATTCACTTATGCATTCATATTGACTACCTATTTATTCACTCTTCAAATTAATTATTGATTTTTTTTAAACAATTATATTCATTTATTTATATTTATTAATTTATTCATTTCGATATTTTGTACTGCTTGATTTATTCAAACATATTTATGGTCTGAGGTTGTAATAGTTAACCCCTCTTTCCATCCATAAATAGATACAAGCTCAAGAAAAATATTATTCCTGGAGTAATTCTCGCTTCCAGGTGACAAGTTTACCATAAAGTGCAATCAGTGTGATTGATTCAAGGGACCGCATCTAATTAGGATGATGCTTCGTGCACAGGCTGCAACTCCTCCTTCAAGTGGCTGTTGGACATTTTCTGACGCAACAGCGATTTATTCATTTATTTATTTATTTATTCAACGAGTTAGGTCTGGGCTACGTCAATTACAAACTGCATATCAGAGAAGCTTCAATGTACAGACTGAATTGAACCCTGTGGTAACTACATGTATATCCATAGCAAAAGTGTACTACAGTAATATACATATTGTTCAATGGCACTAGCAATAACCTTACAGTTCGTTCTCTGATGGTTAATCCACTCAAGACCCTATGGGTGGAATTCACAAAGGAGGTTTGTAGGAGGTTTGTACAAACCATGGTTTTTACCATGGTCTACATCTATGGAATGCTGCTCGTATACAAGTAAATTGTAAATCAACATTGTTAACAAGGAGTTAACAAGTAGTTTACATTCTTTCTCCATCAGTTTACAAATGGCATTCCATAGATGTAGACCATGGTCAAACCATGGTTTGTACAAACCTCCTACAAACCTCCTTTTGTGGATTCTGGTATGGCACACATTCTCAATTTACTCTAGCTAGCTAGCCCAAGTATTTTCAGGACCATTCCCTAAATGGGTTAACCCTTGGTCGACTCTATGCCACGGTCGTCTCTAGTCACTTGACACTCACAGAATTACATTTGCTGATTTGTTCCTACATGCATGCAACAAACAAATAAGTCGGTGTCACACAGGGGCCAATTATCTAGATAACTTAATGATCTAGATAATTTCTAGCATGTCTGTCACATACGTAGGTGAATTATCTAGATAATTGTGTGTGACAACCCTTGTAGAATGCATTGTATGGGCACTCTCAATATTCTACTCACGGTAGGTGAACGGGGTATCTATTTCTTCTTGTAAATTTGTTTATTAAAGTAATTGGTAATGTCGATTCTTGCAGTTAAATTTGGCATTCTGTGGATTAATGTTTATTTTCCTCACCTCTCTTGTTTCGCTGCATATTTTGCAGAGCATGATAGGCTGCTTGGCACTGTTGACTGTGTCCACTCCGCACTTTGAACAAACAGCCTGACAGAAAACAAGCACAATAATGCGTTTATCAAAGTACTTATCAAATATGAATAACTGAGATTAACAAATTACACGATGATTGAAATGTGTTTAATGCTAGTATATGACGTCAGTTTAAATCATGTTTTAGACCACTGTATTATGGAAGGCAAGCCTGTGTGAACTTTTCCATCTTGAGTAAGTATCTGTTATTGAGTGACAAAATAAAACAACAAAGATACTTTATAAATTACACATTTACACTGAATTAGGCACTGAATATTTCTATCATACATTAAGCTCAAATATCGTATGACTGGTCCCAAATTTTACCTTGAAACAATGTTAGCTCAATATGGCAACTTTGGGGAAAAGGTTTCTTTCAGGTGATTAGATGAATCATTAGTGATTTCATTATCCATTAAAGATTAGTACCTGCCCCCTTTAACATATGTATATTCTCTGAATGTACAGAAAAGCCTTTCGCTAAAAACACCCCTTTTTTAAAATGCCTTGGCCCAAGCCCCCAAGCCCTTCACTCCCTCTACGACGAGATCTGGCCAATCATCATAAAATAAGCGAATCCCTCGACGCGGGGAGGACGGGAGGGTACTTATAAAGGGGGCAGGTACTAATCTTTAATGGATAATGAAATCACTAATGATTCATCTAATCCAGTACAAGATCTAGTACCTGCCCCCTTTAACATATGTATAATAATACAGACCAACACCCAATACAGTAAGACAATTACTGTGAGGGGGAGGGGTCGAGAACACCGCAATGCGGACCCAGCAGCCAGCGCTGCCACAGCAACGTCGACCCACTAGCTACCATGTCACGGAGAACCAAGAAAGGGAGGCATAGGATGAAGCCCAGAAGGCGGTCCCCAGTGACCCTCCACCGGCACTCCGGCGAAGGGGTCCAGGAAACCGCGACCGTCCATGCATCATGGACACGAAACGACGGCAGGGCCAAGGCCTAACCCGGCACAACCACTTCACATGCGGCCCGGGCACCTCAACCTATCGACTCAGACCGACGACAACGCCGGCACACGGCATGCAAGACGGCACTAGACGACGAGAAGGAGGCCGGCAAGAAAAGAGGCCTGCACGACGCGAGGAATCAAACTCGCTCGAGAAACCCTTGAGCACGGCCCCCAGAGGCCGACCAATAGCACCTGAACGACGCTCAGGATGCCCTCGTCGAAAAGCTCAAACAACAAACCAGCTAACTCTGCTACAGAAGCAACGGAGAAGCTAATGACGCATCACTTCTTGAAGCGTAATAACCGAGAGTCGTACGACCGCCAGGCAACTCCCTAGAGGAGGGCAAACGAGCTCTGCCGCTCGGGCAGAGAGTCCACCCTGCACTGCCGGCTGCCGAACAGCGGCCACAACGCTAAGAGCAGGCAACGAGGCCGGGGATGGCCTCCCCGACAATGGCCAAACCATCAGACCAGGCCGCAGGGCAAGAGACAGACTAAAACAATCCTCGAGCCCCCCAAGCGTAACCTTCCCTGGCGATGAAAAATAAATAAAGGCACCCTATTGACTCACAATAGAGCGCTACCTAAAGTGGCGACCTTGCCAGGACGCGAACCTGGAGTCCCTGATTCGCAGTCAGATGTCTTAAAGAGATTGAGAGAGGGTTGAACTCGAGACCCTGAGTGACTGAGTCAAGGTCGCTATCCAATACACTACACAGTATGTCACCCTATCCATAGGGCAACAAGGCCACGCACCCTCTCACCACTGCGAAACGGAACTAGCGCCCAAAACTACCTGCTCGATGTCGGCCAATTAAGGACGCAACGGCAGCAACAACACTGGAGGCGACACCCAACACCATCATGGCAAAGGGCGGTAGTGAGAACTACCCAAACCTGAGACATATCGGTGTCAACAACATACTGCAAATACTCAACCAAAATTTGGAAACCAAGCAACATAAACGCTTGCCCGACTCCATTGCATCCCAAGAAACTATCGACAATAAGCCACTGAGAACATAAGGATGAGAGTTGAGTCGTTCAGACTAACGCAAAAGTCCCCTGGAAAACCCCACTGTCCCATCGAACGATCAAGGGAGTGGGAATAACAATGCCCACAATCATCTACTCTTCCAAAAGGCCAGGGATGCCGATGGGGGAACCCCCTAAATGGCTACTTCCACAAGAAACACCGGACCCGCGCCATGAAATCAGAAAATCCATGGCAGGGCCAGGGAAGTCGCAAGATAACGCGAACGGAAACGGCAACGGGAAGAGAAGCCTCCCCGCAGGCGTGACCTAGCAAATGACACTAGGACTAGACCTATCTCTCTCCTAGCCACTGCGCGGGAGAGAGCTACGCGCCCGACGGAAGAAGGCAATTGTCATGCATAAACAATCGGCACGACATAACAATCCCGCCCTAGCTAGCCCGCTGGCGCGGCCGCGGGCCGGGGCGGGAAGCACAAGTGAACCGTCGCTATAGCGAGCCCTAGATCGCGGGCGGCATGGCCAACCGATCGCCGGGGCCGCAACCCTAACGACCGTCAGCGCGGGAAGGTCCCGACAACATCACAGTCATAAAACAAAAGAATCTGAAGCTCCAAAAATGTAACCGGAGCTCAAATCAAGGGCCCCAACACCTCGCCTGCGCGGCCAGGGCCCAATAAATTCAATGAGCTAATAAACAAGTGAATCCAGAGCTCCACAATTATAAATAAACGGAGCTCATGACCATATTGCCTTGGATTCGGCCTAGAGTCCAAACACGTATAGCACTGTGTCAAGGATCCTACTGCCGGGCACTAAAATTTAACGACACACCAAGCGTTAAATGCCTCTTACACAAAGTGGAAATAAAACAAGCAGCTGCATAAAACCACATTCAATATAGCAATATATTCAACAATTCACCACGACACCAGCCCTATAGACCACTCACCGAACGCCACGGAGGGTAGAATAACATTGACCAACGCTCCCGAACGTTCCAGATGCTACAAAAGCATCATAAAACATCCATCATACCTCACGGATGTACACCAGCGTCGCGCCATATTGAAGACTAAAACCCAACAAGCCGCATGATGGCGCTACATATTGTCCCGATGTTCTAGCATCGGGCAAATGTCCTCGGGAAAGAACCACTCGATCCCCGAACCGAACGAGGCACTGCATCCAGGCCACCGCGGCGCCGATCGCGCCGCTCGTCGTGAAAACAATCACGCACCACAACCTCCGCAGTCCCGCTAAAGCGCGGGAAGGGCTCAAATGGGCTGACACGAGCCCGAGAAACAAATCAAGGGCCCTGTCGTATACATAAACTATGCACAACCCAAACGTCGGTCAGAAGTACTATAACGTACCGCCGACGAAACTGGCGTAGGAACATATATCGTCGCGGAAGGAACTCGCGAAAGACAATCAAAGCCCGAAACTAGCCAGGCAAGCATATCATTCACAGCGTGCTGAGGTCAACCGACCTGCCCGACACGGCGACAAAAAAAGAACCACTATAGAATTGCGGCCATACCCCAAAACTATATCCAGCCGCCCAATACGCCTTCTTTGTTATCATGTTAACACCGAATAAAAATAAATCAATTCGATAAACATAGGCACCCATATGCTCCCGCATACCTAAATACAAAAACAACCGTATCTATATATTACTCCCCGCAGAGGGCGGCTAAAGAGAAAAGGGGGAACATTGATCACCCCTTAATAACCATGTTCATACTAAATGAGCATATCCAATTCAATGAACATCATGCAAACGTACAAACATATACACTTATATCTCTATATTTCTCCAGCTCACCCAGGAGGGGCCGCTTAAGAGAAACCGCTTAGGGGAAAGGGGGGAACATTGTTCGGTCCTTTACAACCATGTTCATACTAAATGAGCATATCCAAGTCAATGAACAATACACATACGTAAAAACATATACACTAATATCTCTGTATTTCTCCCGCTCCCCTAAAGAGGGGCCGCTTAGGAGAAAACGGAGCAATGTTCGCACCGACGAGAAAAACCCTCCCTTCGACTTCGAATAGCCAGAGGATCTCCCGCGGCCAGGTGGTAACAATCAAGTAATTCACGTGGAGAGGCATCCGGAGCTACACCGGGGACCTCCAGATCTGCAGTCGAAAGCTCAACCACTGAGCTTAATTCCCCCCACCATGCCTACATCGACAGAAGTCAATCACATAGCTGAACAATGCAGGGGGGGCCCCTTAAGTATAAACAAATTATAACAGGGGACATCCGGATCTACCCGGGGGCCTCTCGACCTGCCGTCGAAGCTGACCCCCCCTGAATCCGCTGCCCGTGAAAACACACGAACGAGACTGCACACGACTCGAACACCCCGCCACGAGGGGTATGGCCCAGACAGAGCCAGCACCCGACGTCGATGACGGACTTCCAACTCATCAGCTCTGGCTGCGATGCTCTGAAACGATGCCGGAAACACCGACAACCGAAGAGCGAACGCGCCGTCACCGAGACAAGAGACCAGCAACGATCTCCTCCTCGAAGGCCTGCGCACAACGGTCACCCCGACAGGGCCCACCGAAGCAGCCAGGGTCAACAGCACCGGGGAGTCGGTCCCACAAAAAACGACCACGATCGCTTGACTGAAATGGCAAGGCCGTCGACCGCCCGCCCTCGGGAGCTAAGTCGCGGAGCCTCAGCGATCCTCCCCAGCTACTGCCTCGCATTCCTGCGCCACCGGAAATAAACAAGCGGGGGGGGCGGAGCCACACCCCTATTGGCGTCCGTCCGCCCCACGGATCTACTGATCCAATGAATATGAATCTATCAACATCATACTAAAACATTTTAATGTAGACACAACGTTCATATTCAATAATACTAGGCAACGTTCCATAAGCGTTAATAGCTATCTGGGCCCCCGCCCCGAAGACAAACAGGCATGAGGTACGCCCCAGACAAGCAGAACCTGAGCCGCAGGCCACAGGGGGCAAGCCACAGTGGGGAAGCCACCGTGGACAAGCCCGGCCGACGCTGGCAACTCGGCATCCGCCGCAGTCGCAAGAAGTCCGAATGGATACGCCCTGAGCGAGGCCGCGCCTAAACAGGGGAAGCCGCGACCAGGGGAACCAGGGGACACCGGCACACCCCCCATCGGAGCACCGGAGGCCCGGGGCAACGGTCCCTCCGCCTTATCTTGGGACCGAAGACCACCCCTCAGCGTCAAAAGCTAAAGACCGGGCAGAACTCTAGGTTCAGAGGGGTATAGCACAGCGAACCGCGAGCCCGCCTAGGCTTAAACATCGTTAAGAAGCGAGGCAGGCTGGGCACAGGCCGGCCCGGTCTCGCAACTACCACCTGCAACACGGGGGTGAGACGCTCGAAACCACGTGAAATGATGCCATTCCATAAATCCAGCTGACAACGACAAGAGAGCAGGGAAAAGGTAGAAGGTAACAAATCCCCAACTCCCCCGCCAGGAACAGCAACCCAACTGAATCCATAGGATTCCACAAGACCGCCAGCGCGGTCGGGCATCGGTACACACCACATCGGCAAGCCAGGTCTGAAGTCCATGATAGGCACGCCCAAAAGAAAAACCTGCCTACACGGGACTTAACTCTGAAAAAGGAAAAAAGAAGCGATTTGTATAGCGCCTAACATGATCGATAACCATCTTAAGACTCTCACAAAAAGGAGCTAACAGACCCACTACCACAACAAGGGATAGCCGACCCACAAGGGGGGGGGGCCCCCCTTGGGCGTATACAAATCCCAGGCGCCGCCCCGCCTGACGGCGCCCAGGACGCACATCTCGATCTGAAGGGGAAGGCGGGAGGAGGGGGGTCGCCGCCCCCCCCCCCCACCCCCCCTACATGCATAATTCGGAAGTCGGAGCACGGGCCAATGGGACGCGCGACGACAACCGCTACATATCGGACATGACATACTGGACAGGGTGCCCGCGGCAACATGGACTGCACAAAAGAAACACCCCACGAATGCCCCGAGAACACGGGGGGAGTTGGTCCGCAACCCCCCCCCCCCCTACCCGAAGGGAGCGAACTACCCATCTATTCTTCTCTAATAAATGCACGGCCTCCCGGTGGGCTCAATCCGAACCAGAGGTCTAGGACTTGAAACGAAGTTCCCTGCTTATAAAAATGATTCCGACTACAATATTTGGGGGAAGGGGGCAGAGAGCACCGAATGCGGCTCCGCCCCCTAAGTGCGAACTTTAAAGAGACCCGCGCCCTAAAGCCGGCTCAATAAACACACAACGGAACCCGCTAAACTGCAAGCAAACAAAGGCTAACATGCACTACCAAACGCACTACATGAATAACCAAATAAGGGGGAGGAGGCCAGAAGGTACTATTTCAACCCGTGACCCCCCCAGCAGTAAAGGTAAACTTCCAAAGGAAGAGCACTAACGTAAATCCACCTTCCCAAAAAACAACAAGGACCTACGCGCGAGTGCTAACGTCCTTGCAAACGTGCTCAAACCAAAAGAGAGAACACGAAACACAAGGAACGAGGGCCCGGAGCTATTTTTTTTTTTCACAACACCCCAGGGCCAAGCCCCCACCCCCCAAGGGGGGGGGAGGGGGGAGGGGGGGGGGAAGGGCCCGAGCCCCACCCCCCCCCGGCCGACACCCGAATCCAGAAAAAAAAAACAAACACAAGAGAGGCAAGGGAGGTTAAAATACCCCTGCACCGTGGAAAACGGGAAACGGGAGGAACAATAAACATCTCATTTAATAAAATAGACAATCAAAGCTTCCTCAGTCACACAATAATTATAAGGGGCAAAGCCACGCACGAACTAAAACCCCGACAATAACACCGTGCGAAAACAAAATGGCCGCCCGGCGCTGACGTGGCAAAAAACCAAACGCCAACGGGAGGCCGATCCTCCGAGCGCACCCGCTGAGTAACGGCGAAAAATCTTTCAAAAATACGCCCGGAGCGCCCGATTCACGGGGCCCAAAATTAAACTATAAAACGGCCGCCGGAACGGACAACAAATTCATTCAAAACAAAGTAGAGGTAATGCTCGAAGTGAAAGGATACAAAACATGTAAACAAAGTATTTTCACAAAGTAAACAATCAAATCTTCCACAGCCACACAATATTCAGAAGGGGTAAAGCAACACACGAGCTAAACCCCAACTATAACACCACCAAATTCAAAATGGCCGCCCGACGCTGACGTGGCAAAAACCACCCGTCAACAAGAGGCAAACCCTCCGAACGCACCCCCAGAGTTCTGGGGGGAAATTTTTCAAAATACGCTCGGATCGCCCGTTTCACGGGGCCAAAAACAGAAAGCCAAACGGCTACAAAAAGGCCGCCGAAACGGACAACAAACCCTTAAAAAAAAAACGGGCCAAGGCTCTAAATAAGGCAGAGATGATGCTCGAAGTGAAAAAGGATACAAAAGTGTAGATTTCACTGCAACTTCAGAAGATTGAAAGTCCAAAACGAGAGCTCCAACAAAAACACGTCAGGCTAGACTGATGATTCGCGAAAAAGATGATTGGCCAGATCTCGTCGTAGAGGGAGTGTAGGGCTAGGGGGCTTGGGCCAAGGCATTTAAAAAAAGGGGTGTTTTTAGCGAAAGGCTTTTCTGTACATTCAGAGAATATACATATGTTAAAGGGGGCAGGTACTAGATCTTGTACTGGATCACTAAATATTCCTATTCTATGATCAAGCTCAAATATGTTTCTGACTAGTGCAAAACAGGTGAGCAAATATTTTGTACCTTGTAGCAATTTTACCTCAATATAGCCACTTTGGGAAAATATCAATTTCTAGTACTGAATACTCCTAATATTAAACATCTTGCGACTGATCTGGAAAATGTGAAGACATTTCTTACCTTGTAGCAATCATAGCACGTTGTAGGAGAAGCACCAAGAAGGCCGAACTCATCCCCGCACAAAATACACTGCGTCGTACCATTGCCTAGGGAATTCTTCTTCATGTTGTCCAGTCTATCCACCAGACGTCTGCAGATATGATATGAAAAGGAAAAGAAATAAGGAATTAGATAATGACTTCATAATAATATGAACAATTTATATAGATAATAACTTCATCATGAATTGATAATGAATATGATGAATGCTTTCTAAGCAGATATATTTACAACTTGATGATGTTGCTAATAAATCAAAACAATGAGTACATAATATACATCAGGTTTGAGAGACAATATATAAATGTTTCGTAAATTCTGACCTAATTGCTATATATTTCTTTTTGCACTATGCTGTCCTATCTTCTACATAATCTTCCTTTTGAATAACCACGGGCATAGGAAGCAAGATACATATATTGCAGATCAAATAAATAACAAATGAGAAAGTTATTTTGAGTTCGGTTTTTCAGATATAAATGCTTAAATGGCAATTTCTAACAAAATTGGAATATATCTGTGTTGTACCATTACCCACATTGTCTTTTTTTTACTCAAAATATCAACAGGGCATCTTTAGAGATAAATAGCTAAAAGGAGAAGGTGATATTTTAGTTGGGATATATGTGACATCATTTTGTTCAGAGTATAAATCATCAATCACAGACAACATACAATTTGTTTTCAAACAGGCAACTAGTGGGAATTCATCCCTTGACATGTTTAACACACTTACTAAAGGTTACTCGGCCAATAGCAGGGTAATACAGCTCCTAACATAAAGATGAGACACAAATTCATAACAGACGTGCTGTTCTAAAGCACAAACAAAGACATTATTGACTCAACCTAGCAGTTCTATAAATGTATGTTCTTATTTGAATGGGGCAAAGGTCGATGAAGCTTGTAGGATGTCTAAACCAATAACACTTTCCTGCTGAAGGGTGAATGTTAATCATTCCAGGGCCCCCGTTGGGAAAAGAGTTACGATCGATTGTAAATTTGCAATTATTGGCAAGTCAGAAAATTTGCACATTTGCAATCAGATTTGGGCATTAATCACATGATTTGACTTGCAATTAATCGCAACTCTTTCTGCAACGGGGCCCTGGTATTAAAAATGCCTGATAGCTGTTATATATAAGATGATCAAGTCATAATGCAGTGAAATGGAGCACTCCTATTGGTTGGTTATCATTATATTGCACGTTCCTATAGCAACGTGTAATATTACAGTGTAATATTGAGTGGTAAGTCTGTACAAACTTCCCATAGAGAGCCAAAGGAGCCTCACACAGGATGGCTTTGAAGTGCATAATTTTTGTTAATGCACCTGCTCTGGAAAGTTTTTTCACGCGCTGACGCTTGCACAAAATATGCAAGGCCTTAGATGGATGGAGGGACGTCTCACAAATTGAGCAAGGTCAATTTATGGTTCATCAATATGTTAACAAAATCCAATCCTCAAAATTATCATCTTATATAAAGAATAGTAGATGATTCTTGTTGTGAAATTTGCTCTTGACCTACAATGTTGATACAATGTAAATACACTCGAGATATTCAAAATGTATTGGTGAATTTGTATAATATCCCCCTAATTCCTCTTCAGAAAACATGCATTTATGCAAAATCGTGTTCGATATGAATAACGCAAGGAAACTTCATCGCCGAAGATTACCCTTAAGGGTGATTAACCCAAAATAGGATCCTAAATGCAGAGCACAATATCTGTCAATTTGAAGCTACTATTGCAAAACAGGTTGTCTGGCCTAGTCAAGCTCATCCATATTTTATTGCTGTGAAATGTCAATGCTCACTTGATTGTCAATTTGACAAGTGCGAAAGTAAGCAATCAAGCGTAGGCCCTATGTCAAGAATAATGAGATCAGCATTCATGAGCAGGCATTAGATTGTCGAGTGCTACAAATCACAACTTAATTTACACTTGTAAACTTGTTAACACTCTTGGGGATAACCCTATTAAGCCAGAAGGAGAATATTTTTTGTTTAAAGGGATCTAGTAACTTTGTTGGCATGTGCAAAAAGTGATGAGTGGTTGATACAATGTAAATTGCTGTTATCTGATATGTCCACTGGGTGTTGTGTGAAAATTTCAAGTTAAATGGACGTTATAATGGCCCAGAAATAAGCAAAAATGCAAATTAATATTCACCAACTCATTGCACTCACTTTGTTCACGGTTTTCGCGGTCCAATGGATAATTTAACATCTGAACACTTCAATCGTAAATAACTTTTTAACGAAAGGGAAATTTGAAAAACCGAAACCTGTCCCATGCTTTTATTGTTAATACGAATACAACAAGGTATGAGGGAACCGCTAGAATTCCAATTGGATTTTGAGGATTTTGGACAAAAGTCCCTTTAAAGGAATCTAATAACAATATTGCCTTGTGTCAACTATACATTGACACTTGTAAGTGAGTTTGGTCGATTCAGACAAAGTTACTACAGATTAATAGTTTCCCTATACATGAACATGAACATGAACCTGGCATATCATTTACAAACTCTCTGGGAAAGACAATATTACGGTGGAAATGAGTTCTGTCCCACCGTGGATGAGATACAACTTGAGATATATGTCACACATTATTCTCCAGTTCACCGACATGCTATTAACTCATTCAGGACTCGTCTCGAATATTCTTGGGCAGGAATCTATGGAGGATTCATGCTATAGCAAAATCAAATCGTATTCCAACAGGTTAATCTTTTGAGGACAGTGCCCAAGTTCTTTGGGAATTAGGTCTAATAGCGATCATGATATATAAATGGTTTTGAGATTATCGAATATGTGAGTAATAAATACACTGCCACTTCCAAGACAAGACTTGATTTACGGACACTCTCTCGGGAGAAACCATGGGATTTTCTATATAAATAATCGGATGAAATTTGCGTTAAAGGGATCTAATAACATTGTCCAAATCCATAACTCTCATAACTTGTTTATTATCAATAGAAGCATGGAAGACGTTTTAGTTTTTATAAATTACCCTTTCGTTAGAAAGATATTTACGATTGAAGTGTTTGGATTTTTAACTATCCACAGGA
Organism: Echinarachnius parma; assembly: GCA_037951105.1. Taxonomy (NCBI): domain Eukaryota; kingdom Metazoa; phylum Echinodermata; class Echinoidea; order Clypeasteroida; family Echinarachniidae; genus Echinarachnius; species Echinarachnius parma. The sequence continues at coordinate 64,092 of JBAMJV010002972.1, read as the reverse complement.
TAGTCATAACTGTGCACAAAGTCAGTACAATGCATTTTCGCTCATTACTCGGCCATATAACATCCATTCAACATGAAATTTTCACACAATCATCAGATAACATATCAAATCACAAGACAACACATTATACAAACCAGTCATCACTTTCTGCACACGCCAACATTCAACAAAGTTACTAGATCCCTTTAATAATTTGGTGTTTTCATATCTACTACTGATTACACCGAGCATGGTGGCTTAGCGGTTAGAGTGTCCGCTTCATGCACGGGAGGTCCCGGGTTCGAACCCAGACCTGGTCATACCAAAGACTTCTAGACTAAAAGTACCTTCTGCTTTCTAGCCAGGTGCTTGGCATTTATAGAATGGAGAAGGGAAAGTTCATCAAACGAGTTACCAGAGGACTGGCCCCCTTCAGTAGCTTTCGCTACATTTAGTAGATGTGTGGCCTAGGGCAAATGAATCGGAGATAGGCACCGCCTCATGTGCCAAAATTGGCACGGGAAGGACTTTAACTAAGTAACTAAACTGATAACATCATACCTCCTAACTCTAAAATTATTCTATTTACATTAACCTCCCCAGAACAATAAGTAAATGAATAAATACATAAAACCATTCCAAAAGCAGGGCCATACAGACCCACCTGCCCTATATTCATGGGAAAGTTCAATTATAAGTTACTTGCCCGACCCGGCCCCTGTTGCAGAAAGAGGACTACTCTGTTTTGAAATAGTGAGAGAATATCCTGTTTTGAGGGGGTGGTTATAACATTCTATGGCAGTATTGGTAGAGAGTTAAAGGGTACCACCACCCAAAAATAATATTCTTATAAATGAAAGGTAACATCTTTAGAAGTCCATTCCATCAACAAGTTCACAAAAATATGTTTCCAGAAAGAAAAATATATAATTGGAAACGCATCACCATTCTAAAGCATGCGTTCATGGGTCTGCATGTACGAAGACTACTTTGTCCAGAGCGAACGAATCGTCCGGGATTATATTGTCTCCGAACGTGCACGTGAATAGCATTGGCGCACTCGCAAATGTTTGGCCCGTACGGAACCAGGAAATAATTGTGGTTCCGTAAGTGGTGGAAATTAATTGCATTGTTTATGAATTACACAACCCTTTGCAAAATGTTGGGTATCTATTTGATATCACAAAACGGTACCAAAACATATAATTATGTGTTGTTCTTTGCTTGGTGGTCCCCTTTAATCTCAAAGTCAGAAAACATGCGCACTTGAGCAATTTTTCTGACTTGCGAAAAAATTGCAACTCTTTATGCAACACCCCCCAGGGCGTCGTTGCAAAGAGAGTTCAAATGCACATATTTGAACCAATCAGATTTGCTCATTTAGTCACATGATCTGATTGGCAATTAATTGTAACTTTACAATCGATTGTAATTCTTTCTACAATGGGGCCCAGGGCAAGTTATCAAGGTCCATATTTTGAAAACAAATTTACCTGTAGGATTATGTTAATAAGATGCAAAAACATTATTGACATTATAAGCTTGTTACTCAAGTTCTCTAATGTTAATCACTGATTTCTCTCAAGCGCTGTCAATCTATTGCCTATACTGGAACCCAGTGGTTCCTGTATTATCTTTATAGGAATTTAGCAAAGTTTAGCAGGGAACAGCTTAATGATTGTCACATATTGAATTCTGTACCGTAAACCGGGGTGACTTTGGCCGCCGGGTTGACTTTGGCCACTTTTTGAGAAAGGTGTATTTTCATTGAGTCTCACTCTTTAGAACTTATTTCTGATTCTATACATTCCTCTATACAAATATATTATCTTGAAAAAATAAGAAATTTGTTCTTAAAAGTGAGGAGTGATGAAAATACATTCATCTCAAAAAGTGGCCAAAGTCACGGTACTAAATTTGTTCAAGTAACATATGTTTGGAACAAGCTTTTTTCTTTATAGAAAACAAATTATTCGTGAGCCGTGATAACAGGTATTTTTGGCATGCGTAATCCCCTTTGAGGAAATCCTATCTTAACTCAGGATCTCACTCTGACAATGTCACTGAATGTGGGCGGAATTCAATTTATTTTCTAAATCTTAGTCGATGCTTTTTTTCAATGTTTTGTAAAGCCTCTTCAGGACAGCAGAGTAATTTTATTTTCTAATTATTCACTGGTTGGTGTTTTCTATGTCTTGTAATCCATCCTCTGGGTAAAAATACAATTAATACTAAATTCAGCTATTTTAATGGAAAATTTGTAATTTCATCAAAGGATTTAAATTGTTTTTCAGAATAATAAACAACATGAAAGTCTTGTTTCGTATCCACCCCAACTAAGACAAGATATCCTTGTATCCCATCACTAATTGCATTTCTAATTCCTCATTGATATTTGTCTGCATGTTTAAAAATAGTTTTATGGGTGATAAAAATAACAAAAAGAAATACATTGAATCAGTATAAATGAAGGTGCTTCATTTACGTAGAAGATTTGCTATTTCTAATAAAAGCACATGTAGGTGGTATTTATTCTTGTTAATTGGCAGCCTCCATAATTGCTTGCTTCAAATCCATCTGCACAAAGGCAAGTCAATCTCCAGCTTCTAACTAATTGTGCTTCATCTTTACTTCAAATAAGGAGTGGGAGTTAAGGATTAACACGTTTCAGGCTATTTTTTTTGTGCAAAGCATGGATTTTCCATGTACACATAAACCCAAATATTTTCTGGGGGGTGTTTCATGAAGATCCTTAGTTGAACTTAAATCTAAGTTGGACTTTAAAATTATGGTAAGCCATTTGTAGCCTTGGAAAGAAATATATTCAGAAGAAAAAATGCTAGTATTTCAGACTTTTCATAAAATTTACATCAGGAACATGAAATGTCCTTGATAATAGAAAATATTAATGATTTTAATAAACATTTTATGCCTTTTAATATAACTTTTACCAAATTTGTTCAAAGAAACTATCGGCTTTCCATACTTTTTAAGACCAACTTTCCGTTAAGTTCAATTTAGGATTTTTGTGAAACACCTCCCAGGACAAGTTTGGAACAGGTTAATCATATTCATCTATGAAAAACTTTTAGTAAATGGCTTTCATCCTTGTTTTTCAAATTTTCATTTTTTTTTTGCCTCTGCATTTTGTTAACTCCCCCAACTAATGCAAGATAATCTACACTTCAATCATTAATGGATTTTCTTTTCCATTTCAATATTTGGCAGATAAAAGAGAGTGACTTTCCCCCTTTTTCCAATCTTGTTTTGCAAAGTTGAACTGATCTTGCCTTGGCATTTTGTAAACTGCCCCCGCAAAGACAAATTTATCCAAACTAGCATTTAATCACTAATAGAGTTTCTAATTCATTTCATATTATAACAAAAAGATGGATGCAAGATCTTATATTGAACTAAAAATAGGTTGCATTTCTTCTTGGTTTTCTGCTTCTTCTTTATAAACATGTTCCCTTGGGATTTTTTAGCACACCCCCTCAAAACAGGATTTTCTCTCACTATTCAAAAACAGAGTGCAATTTTTTTTGTTACTAACTTCCCTCAGCCTGGGGATCATGCAGTCCATGCCCTCAAAGGCAGGATATCAGTTCACTATTAGAGAGTTTCATTTTTAACTTACTATAATCATTATAATTTTGTACAAATGCTTAAATAGGTTGCATTCTCTTTTGTTGTTGATGTTATCTTTATATATGTTGCCTTGGGTTGTGTAGTACACCCCCTCAAAACCGGATATTCCCTCACTATTCAAAAACAGAGTGCCATTTTTGTTTTTACTACCTGTAACTTCCCTCAGCCTTGGGATCATGTAACCCTTCCCCTGAAGGACAGGATATCAGTTTACATAAACAGAGTTTCATTTTTAACTTACAATAATCATTATAATTTTGTACAAATGCTTAAATAGGTGGCATTCTCTTTTGTTGTTGATGTTATTTTTATGTATATGTTGCCTCGGGTTGTGTAGCACACCCCCTCAAAAACAGGATATTCTCTCACTATTCAAAAACAGAGTGTAATTTTTTTGTTACTACCAGTAACTTCCCTCAGCCTTGGGATCATGTAACCCATCCTCTGAAAGGCAGGATATCAGTTTACATAAACAGAGTGTCATTTTTAACTTAATACTATAATAATTATAATTTTGTACAAACGGTTAAATATGTGGCATTCTCTTTTGTTGTTGTTGTTATCTTTATATACATGTTGCCTTGGGGTGTGTAGTATGCCCCCTCAAACAGAGTGTCCTTTTCTGTAAGTAACTTCCCTTTGCCTTTGGAAATCTATAGCCCATCATCCCCTCAAAGGCAGGATGTCCCCTCAATACAACAGAGTATCATTATTCACTTACTATAATCATTATAATTTTGTACAAACGGTTAAATAGATGGCATTCGCTTTTGTTTTCTCTTTCATCTTCATATGCACAATTGCCAAGCGACTTTGTAGCATGACCCATCAAAAACATGATATTCTCTCGCTATTTAAAAACCAAGTATGACTTGAACTCACTATTTACAGGAACACGTAATTTTCATGTCATCATTAAAATCTTATAACAGTGGTTAAATAGGTGGCATTTACTTTTGTTCTCTCTTTCATCTTCATATACACGATTGCCATGGGATTTTGTAGCATGCCCCATCAAAAACATGATGTTCTCTCGCTATTTAAAAACCAAGTATCACTTGAACTCACTATTTACAGGAACGTGCATTATTCATGCCATCATTACAATGTTATAACAATGGTTAAATAGGTGGCATTCACTTTTGTTTTCTCTTTCAACTTTATTAACATGATCGACTTGGGATTTTGTTACTCTCTCCTAAAAAACAGGATACTCTTTCAATAAAAACATTGTCCTTTCTTACTGCCTACAGCCTTTGAATTTGCCTCTCAAAACAAGATATTCTCTCACTATCTATTAAACAGAGAGTGTCCTTAATGGAGAAGTTTCCCCACTTACAATTTACTTTTGATTATGTTCTCTACACATTAAAACATAATTTCATGCAAATATGTCCAACGTTTGCCCTCTGAGCAAAGGAGGGGCATCATTCAAATTCAATCGCTGTATGGGCTAACCCCATTCATCGCATACAGCATGGAGGCTGCCATTATGTTTTGAAACCCGGATTTGTTATTGTTCGTGCAAAAATGTTACGCCATACCCGAACTTACAAGCTCTGGCTCTTTTTGTCAGCTCTCGCAGCTCGTAGGGATTGTGCACAAACACAAAAGAGTAGTTCGCGTTTGACGTCACATTTTTTAGCGAACAATTCCAAATCTGAGCTACATAAACATCAATGGCAGCCTCCATGCTGTACGGGATGAATGGGATTGGCCAGTACAGCGAGTGACTTTGAATGATGCTCCGTGCTTGCCCAAATGGCCAATGTTGGTCGTATTTACATGAAATTCTGATTTAATGTGTAGAGAACTTTAGGGATAGTTGAGTTTTGGTAGAGAGGGCGCTAAACTACTTATTTTTTGTGAGGTAATGAAAAACTGAGTGTAAAATTTGAAAGAGCATAATATTTAAATAATAAAATCATCAAAACATCACATGCACAATATTTCATTCAAAATGGTTGAAACCGATGAGTGTTTAGAGAACGCCCTCTTACGTTTTAACGGCTCTTTTTGAATAACATGATCGTTACTACGTCATTTGTAATTTTGTGTTCCTTTCTAGTTATAACTATTAGTTTGTAATGTAATGATGCAGGTTTTGGTTACTAAAGTTGAGTTTCACCAAAACTGTACTCTCCTTACCAGAACTCAACTATCCCTTTAATCAACAGTAAATATATGGTGGGGAAACTGTCCCTTTAATTTGTAAATGATGGCCTACAACTTTGGAAATGTGTAACCTGCTCCCCCAAAGACATGATATCTACACACTGGATAAATCACTGCCTACAGCCTTGCGATTTGTGTAACTCTTCTTTTAAAAGACAGGATATTCTTTCAGTAAAACTGAGTGTTCTTTTTTTAACTCTTTACCAATACTGCCTTAGACATTTTATAACCACCCCCTCAAAACAGAATATTCTCTCACTATTTAAAAACAGAGTGTCCTTTTTTGTAACTAACTTTCCTCAGCCTTGAGATTGTGTAATCCATCCCCTCAAAGATCCCCTCACTACAACCTCTGCCCCCCTTTTTTTTTTAACTCACTGCACGTTTTTAAGCCATTACAATTGGATAAATTTTACTAGGCCAACTTAAAGGGAAATGACAGTGTGGGAAACGCCCCACACACAAAAATATGAAATGTACGCTCTTATTACCAAACATGTGAATGAATATAATTGTACTAATATGGGATTATAAATACAAATTTGGCCAGGAAACCGCCTACTAATTGATATATAAAATTGCAAAATTATAAAACTGATTTACAGTAAATTGATCGCCAACGCGGAATCGCGCATACGCTACGTGCAAAAGTCCACGTGGTCTGCACATGCTTTCCGGTATGCTGGGTTGTCGATATCTCCAGCCCAGCGCTAGCGGTGCGGACAGGTGCGAACGGGCGGTGGATTTATTCATTTCAGGGGCGGCCATTTGATTTTTTTCCGACATTTCTGCACGTAACGATGCTTAGGTTCGGATTTTACCACACAAGCCCTTTAAAGATACTTATTCAACAATATTGATCAATTATTTTGGCCAATATAAATATTTTCTGTAACTTTTCCAAAACTGTTATTCATCTTTCATGGCTACAGGAAAAACAAGTTAATTTCCAGCAGGATTTACAAACCTCTCTTTTCACCTGGCAGCCCCCTATTTAACCCCTTGCATGCTTTGATGTCAATATCCAATGGTAACAATGAATGGAGATTAATCATTTTAACCCTTTGCCTACAGGGAACCTGGTGGGCTATGTACAGAGTATATGGGGATATCAGAACTTTAACATGTTTAAAGGAAACAGATTAATTATTGTGTCATGTAACTATAGATACTCGGAGGGTTGTCGGAGGGTGAATTTCCATGTTTGCTTTGACTTTTAAATACATTTAGCTGTCAATATTTCTTTATTGTTATATTTTTTCTATGTAAATATGTTTTATACTGTCATACCACGAGCGGGGAGTCGAGAATAGTCAATAAAATCTTACACAATTTTCTTGATAAAAGGGGCAATGTGTTTTGTACATTTAACAATAAATTCTTAGGTCAAACAAATCTGTGATGAAAGAGCCTGGCATATAAAGAGTTAAATGATCCCAGCTCCCTAGCCTCACCCACTCGCATCACGTCTCGGGTTTCCCTGGAGCAATGACGAGAGACGGTTACCATGGCAACAGATAATGTACTAAAGGTTTTAGAGCATATGAAATGATTCGTAAATAAGGGGGTTATTAGTTATACTAGACGATGGATATCTGGACAGGGTCTATATGCTTGCACAGTTTTATGGGCAGCCTCATGTGATTAGAATTTGATGAGTGTTAATATGCTGAAATAATGCTCACACAATTCATGGGTAGGCTTAATATGTTCAGAGCGATGAGTGTTAATATGTTGAAGTAATGGTCACACAATTTGTGTGCAGGTTAAATATGAATAAAAGCAATGAGTAATAAAAGTTCAAGCTCTTCATGCATCGTCACGAAATATGAGGATTAAAACTGTTCATAAAATAGATGACTCTCCTAATGTAATTAAAAATGATGTGCATTAACGTGCTCACCCACTATACGAGTCTAGTAATATGATTAAGAAATGATGAGCATTATAATGCTAACACAATATGATATCTATTAGTAGCTTAATACGATTAAGAGCGATGATCATTTAAGTACAACACGTACTGTTAAGCAGTTTAAGCTGAATTTAACTACTTTGGTGTGTTTATTTCTTCTTTTTTTACAATTCTCAATAGCATTATCCAGTTCTATTCAACTCTAAAATGTTGATTCATTGATCCATTGTTACATTTTTTATTTTGACTTATATATGACACCATCAAAAATAACTAACTCAATACAATGCAATGAGGCATCGCATATTGCATAAACATATTCATCCATCAATGCCACTATATTCTCAGATACTACAAACACACGCTCTTCCAGATGATACGCAATGTTTAAATAGGCATCTAATGTGTTTAGTATTGATTGTTTGGATCAATATAGAGGTTCTATGAATGAGAAATAAGCTGACGCGTATATACAAAAACCTGACAACGCTAACGAGTCACAGAAATGCATGCAGGTGCATTTTTTCTCAGTGATTAAAAATATTACTATTTCACTGCACATTGCATAGCATATGTTTATACCATGACTTTGCGATATTTAATTACATATATTTGTTCTCACTGCATGCACAGTGTGACCCTGGAAGAAGGAAAAATAAGTTATTTTGAGTGTTCCTCAAAATGAATAATTATACATAGAAGATAGCATCTAGAATCAAGTATGTAATGTCCTAAGGCAAGCCTCCACACTAACTTTTTTTTCTCTTCTGGCCCGTTCGGGCAAGTAAAATCATAAATTTTGACATTTTACTTGCCCTCTTAGTTCTAGATAAGCTTTACATGTGTGAAACTACATTGTGCTCTCGTAGTTGAATAATTGTTTAGTTGCCCGATCAGGCAAGCAAACTACACAATTTATGAAATTTTACTTGCCCGACACCAATTTTTACTTACCCTGGGCAAGCGGGCAAGTGCTAGTGTCGAGCCCTGCCTAAGGTGCCATCCCTATTATACATGTAGATGGGATACAATTTCATCCTTTTGCATTTTTGGTTATTTGCACAAGTAAATAAATCAAAGTAAAGGCTAAGAAACAGAAAATATCTAATGTCTTAGACAGACATACCTTTAAATGGAAACATTGTCTCACATTACTTAATAACGTCACAATTCAATTTCCTCTCCCATCTGTTTTTTTTTCCTCCAGCAAAATATATTTTTGAAGGAAAGGTACTAAATAGGGCAATTCACACAAAATGAAAAAAACATTTGAATCAAAGAAGTAATTTTTAATGCATAATATTTAATTTTCACATAGTTTAATCGCTATCAAATTCACTATAGTTTGCCATTCGCCATATGTCTTAATAGAATGGAGAAAAGATAATACATTTTGTATGTTTGTTTATTTTATTTAATCATGGTTGGAACGTAATACACTTTATAAAGATGCCTGCTTTCAGCTAAAAAGCTGACTTTTTCAGCAGGGATTTGAACAAAAGACAACAAGATAACCTACAATAACAGATCGTAAGTTCCAAACAAGAATTTAAAAAGGGAAATTTAAACATTTTTCAATAAATGAAAGTGTTGACACCACATGTGAAAGGTCGTAGAAAGGGACTGATTTTCTACCATCGTGATCTGACTTCACTTCATCCACATACATGTGTGAACAGACCTTATAGAGACAAATATCTTAAGTCCAGAGGGAGTCTGGCAAGCCTACCACCAAATGGAATGTCAAAAACATTTTCCTGTATCAATTTACGTCACAATTTGCAATTACGTTCCTGGCAAAGTTATTTTTTTCAAAATATTCAGACTAAAATGGACAAAATATCTATTTAAGGGCCCCAAGGCAGAATCCCAATATGGAAACATGTTACATCTTAATTCACGTCAGCGGTTGAGGGATGGACATTGCGTAAACAAGGACTAAAAATAGCTCTCTTGCTCTCTTTTTTCTTTTTTTTGCCATTTAAAAAATTATAATTCATTTTGTTTCAGACACCTTGATATACGGTATGTAATTTAAAACACCAATTTCGCTCTAGGAGAATGCACAAAAGCAAGTGCAATTTCAATGCATGGAATTTAATTATGGATTAATGAAAGGCATATCATGTTTCAGGTAATTCAATAGTTTTCCCAAGGTAGTATGGTTGTTTTTTGAAAAAATTATTTTAAAGAATAGATCTTGTGTAAATTTATCTAGTGGCACACAAAGTTAAAAACACAAATAAATATCATTTTTCCTTTTTTGGTTTCCCTTTGTTTTCATTTATATTAAAAAGGGCAAAAACAAAAAGAAAAATACATAAGAAAAAAACATAACATGATCTGGAATGCACTTGAAGAAACAGAATATTTTTGGCATAAAGTATTTCTACGAACTTGGAGCAGTAAATGGTTTGATGAATTGCATCCATTCTACAGGGGCGACTACTCTAAATCATATCAAGCCATAAGCACTGCGATATCAGCGTCGTTTATCATATTTCCAAAATTACAAAGGCGGCTGAAACAAATGCTCATTTCTGCGGACATGCCTAATACTGATGAGGTCAATTGAGGATAAATTGATATGATTTATTACATATATACAATACATTTATGTGGGTGTGTTCAGATTGTCATGCATTGCATGATTTCTGCAATGATTGTGTTAGGAAAGAACACTGTACAATGAAAATTAGTCCTGAATTTGAATGTGAAAATTGTATTTCATAGGAGGCATAAATGAAATGCATATTGAAAAGGACCTACTTGAAGAGGGGTCAGAAGTGCAAAATAGTTTATAATATCGATTCCATTTTTACACAATGAAACATCCATGCCGATTGGCACACTTGGCACACCAGCATACGTTTTAATCTTATAATTACAGATCATCTACCACTCAAAATATTTACAGATTCATTCAAAAGTACAAATCAGTAGATTCGCCCTTTAAATTTTTCAACATGGAAAATGACCTCTTAATATAGTTTGATAACCAAATCAATCAGTTTGACTGTCCATGACATAAAAATGGAAGGATCATGAGAATTCATTCACAAAACTGAGCTTCACTTTCTGAAGAAAAATCATTTACCACTAAAAATATATCATTAATTCATCAAAAATTAACAATGTAGCAGGAGAATCGCCCTTTAAATTCAATTTTTTTCTGCCAAGGAATCTTATGGAAGAAACATGATATGTCAATCACAAAACTGAGTTTCACTGTCAAAATATAAAAAACACCAAAGTACTGTCTTAAAAAAAACATCACAGAGCAACAATGCAGCAGCCAGAATCATCCTTTAAATGATAATTTGTTCGCCAAGGAAAAGGGCCGCTCTAGTTAGACAGCAAAATCAATCAGTTGGCTGTCTGTGACAATGACAATGAATGAGGAAAGGAGAATCGCCGAGCATGAAATTGATATTTACCTTGGGGGGAGTTCGTCTCGCAAGGCTCGTCTATTGATTTTACATCGTAGATAAGGAAACTGTGGCGACTTGCTTTTTTTTTCCTTAAAAAATGTATCTGGCGAATGATTGAGCATGTATTCAACATATAACAAGCATCTAATTGAGCTGACCTAAAAGAAACAGGAAATTATTTTATTCCTATTGGGAAAATGCACAAAACCATATTTAAAATTGCCAAACCTTTTGAATAACTCCTTGTAATATATAACAGCCATTCCAGTAGCCTACATCTATTCAACATAACAAGCATCTAATTGTACTGACCTAAAAGAAACAGGAAATTATGAGTTTCTTATTGGGAAAATGTGCAAAACTATATTTAGAATTGCAAAACCTTCTGCCTACCTTCTTTATAAAACGAGTCATTCCAGAATATAGCATGCATATTACACAGTATATTTTATACATGAATAAAGTAGACAGTCGCACCATATACATGTTGATGCATAGATTACCATGCATTGACTAGGGTGACCATGGATTGCTTAATTTCAATGAATAATGTAGAATGTTATCACACATGGCCAAGTAAAAGAAAATAATATATCACTCATCACTTCTTCATAAAGCTATCAAAACAAATACAGCATACATGTAGATGAAGTACCTCCCATCTCTTCAGCAAGTCGTCATTGAACCAATGCTCCCTAGATTCTCTATGTCAGAGGGGGAGGATTTACAGGGTTAGCACACGACCCACCAGTTCCCCATAGGCAGGGCTTGACACTAGCACTGGCCCGCTGGCCTGCGGGGCCAGTGAAATTGCGCTTTGGGCCAGCAAAAATGTATAAAAGTCATATTTTGGTGGCCCGATCGGGCAAGCAGATTTTCAACCCGACTTTGACAAAATTATACAAAACTTGTTTTTTTCCATGTCATGCTTCATCTACAATCACAGGTTTGATCAGGAAAGAGTGATATTTTGAATATTAAAATTCTTTTATCATGAAATACAATTTTGGGGCTAGTAAATTTTTCTTTCAGGCCACCAGAAGAGGGAAGTAATTATTCACTTGCCCGACCGGGCCACTGACAAAAAAGGTAAGTATGGAGCCTAGCTGCCATATAGGCAATGGGTTCAGTCCATTATTCCAATGCTTAAAATTAACTTTGTTATCGGGCAAGTAAAATGAGAGACCTTATAAAAATGTAAAGGGGCCTGGCTGACATCAGAATTGGGTGACTCTATCTATCTATCAGGCTTATAGTTCATCCATACTTTGACAAAGTCCTTCTCATCATAACATGAGGGATTTTGTTGCCATATACGGACGCGCTGGCAAGGCGTGTTGTCAGTAGGGGAAGCAACTAATGAGTCCTTCCACCCGTGCACTGATTATTATATCAGTTTAATCAAGGAGGTATTAGGAACCTCCTTGGTTTAATTTGGTTGCGATGTGCAGGATGTGATACTAGTTAGTCAACCGAGTTAACACCCTACTCTTTTCGAGAAGTAGACTAGGTTCTTAGTAGTCTGGGTGGCTCTATAAACAAAGAAAACATTATATAGTTTGGTACATTTGGTTGCCCAATTGGGCAAGTTAAATTTACCATTGATTATGAAATGTTATTAGCCTGGAGCTCATTTCAGTGTCCCCGGGTCAGTGCTAATATCGAGCCGTGCTTATGTGTACACTATAGCCACCAGTGTGCATGTATAGTCTATATCACAACCTCTTTCAGACTATAATGAGTGATCCCTGGGTTCCATTAAGCCGATAAAAGGAATCTTAATGGACTGGGATGTCTCCACTTGGCATCAACAAGATTTTACTTTAGAGGGAAAGAGTGAGACAGGATATTAAAGGACATTTCAGGGATTTTCACCTTAAATTTTATGTTAAAAGTGTTGATTATTATATAGTCATGAATAATACATCATAAATTTAGAGTTTTAAACCTTTCCTTCATTAAAACAAATACCGTACTGACCGGCGTTAAGGCCGCATAATTTTTCCTTTAAAAAAAAACGCAAAGTCGGGATGCAGCGTGTACGCGGCAATAGTCGCAGCGTGTACGCGGCGATAGTCAAAATTTGACTTTTATTATTGTTTTTTTGGCTGTTTTTTTTTGTATTATGTCGCTCAAAGTCGGTATGCGGCCAATACGCATCTGCAGCCTTTACGCCGGTCAGTACGGTATAACTCATAGATGTTAGGTTCACATGGATATTGTAGTCACCTTAATATCTTCCTACTGGAAACTTCTCTCAATAAGGTTTGCAAGAGCTGTCAAATCCCTGAAACTCACTTTAAGAGAGACTGCCACATCTTAAATAAATGCATACTCTTGTAAAACCAAATAGTAGTTTCCAAATCTATTGAAACCATTTGGATCTTCAGAGATCCTCCTGTGACTTGCTGTGTTCCTCTTACTACTACTTTTTGTATTCGGTAAAAGAAAACAATAACATTTTCCAAAATTATTGAGACATTTATGCTGATAGAATTTAAAACAATCCTCAGGAAAACTATGGCAATGGGCTTGCAAAATGCAGGTAACACAATTGTTCATTTCTCATTTGTTTTGTTGAAATCTTTCAGGGTTATAATTGTGATTTTTATAACATGCACTCGCTACAGACTTTAAAAGCTGAAGTATTTTCAGAACCAGTCCTAAATGGGTAAGATTTGTAAGATTTTATTTACTCTATCGACCCCCTTCCGGGGTATGGGTAAAAACTAAACATTCATACATGTGCATCACTCAGACAGTAGACATGGCAGATTACAGTAATTACATTTAGACCTTCATTGGTTTGGGCAAGAGGCTACGAGGTCAACAATTCTGCTTGCTCAAGAGATAGCAATTACAAGCATTACAGTACTCCAATGTGACGTGACATGCATTCCTGGCGAGCAGGTCCCTGCTTAAATAGGACTAGTTTAAAGAGACATTTAGATCTAGTTGGATCATAAAAATTTGAAAGAGCTCATTAGATAGAATTACCCAGCTGATTACATTTTCATAAAAGCTAGTAAAACCTTAGCAAAAAAATATAGATCTAGAAAAAAAATGTTGACTTACTTTTATGTAGTTAATCCCCTGGAAAATCCTGATCGAACTACCTAAAACGTCTATTCAAGTATTTATCACTTTTCACAAAAGCCTGAATGGCTCTTTAAAGCCTCTTTTGGGTGGATGAAGTCGTGATGGATATTAGGGCTCATGGTGGATGGCATATTACAAGCCTCGCACAGACAACCTTCGATGAGGGGTAACATGAATTTAGAACCTTCTCAAATTGCTTTGCAGGATGTTTACCCGCATAGACTTTAGAGCCATATTGGCTATCAGCAGGGCATGAACTTGAAGTATCAGGGTAAAATCCCCATCTAAACCCCATTTAAAGGGGGTGTTTAACAAAGATTTTCAGTACAATTTATGAACAATTTAATCTTAGAATTATGGAAAACTGCCAGTTGCTTTGCTATGATCTGAGAAGTGCATGAACTGGTAGCATCAGTTAAAACCATCAAGGCCATCATTTGAATGTTACAAACTAAGATCATGAAAGATCATGAAACATTCAATGAGGGATAACATGAATTTAGAACCTTTCCAAATTGCTTTCCCAGATGTTTACCCACACAGATTCCTATGGCTATCAGCATGGCATGAACTTAAAGTATCAGAGTAAAACCACATGTTTCACAAAGAGCTTTCTATAGCTCAGGCCCCCAAAAAAAATTGTTGGATTGGGGTAACGGGCAACTAAAAATTAGGGTAGGTAGGTACTAAGGTATGGTTTTTCTTTTTTTTTGTGCAGGATTCGCACAAATACAAGAAAACACACATATAACACACACATAACACATATCGCATTTAAAAAAAAATAAAATAAGAAATAAATAAATAAATAAATAAATAAATAAATCTTTTTATGTTATTTTTTTTTTATAAACAAAATGTTAAAAATCTGAAAAACCTTTAGGGTCGGCGGTATTTTTAGGGTCGGGCGGGTTACGCCAATCCAACATTTATTTTTCATGGCCTCAGTCTGTAGAGCAACCACTGGTCTAGTAATCTGGAGGTCTCAGGTTTGATTCCCGGAGAAATCATTTTTTTGTTTTTTGTTGTTGTGTATTTATATTGAAGATTTTTCAGTTAAATTTAAAACAATTTAATATTAGAATTATGGAAAGCTGTCAGTTGCTTTGCTATTGCCCAAATTGTCCCCCTATGTTCTGAGAGGTGCATGAACTGGTAGCATCAGAGATAACAAAAAAACACAACAAAAAATATTGAGGCCATCATTAGAATGTTGCAAACTAAGATCATGAAAGTAGTATTAACAATGATCAATGTCTTTAGTAATTATGCAAAACATAAATCATCAATCATACAAATATTTGGGTAAAATTATAAATGAATGTGAAATAAATTCAGGTTCCCGGTAATTGCATATTATTAGAAAACCCCCATTTGAAAATCAGAAATGCACAAAAATAAAACTTTCACTTTGCCTGACATGTCCTCCCTTTTGACCTTGTTTACTCTAGCCTGTTCTTGTTTTACCCCTTCGCTTCGCGCATTTTAAGTATTATTTATATTCCCATGTTTAGTTGGGTTTCGATTTCTCCACCCATCGCCTTTTATCCGGCCCCTTCCTCCCACCTGGTCCGGATATATGAGAAGATTGGTATTTTAGAAGAATTGCTTCATGCCTAGTGGCCTCACAATATCTCATACTCTAAAATGCAGGCAACGTCTAGACCCCGCAATTTCCTGTTTCGTACAAATAAATCGATGCTCGGGCTTGAGCACGTTGGTGGGAATCGTACGCATGAGATAACTCTGAAATGGTGAAAACATATGAGGTGCGTATAATATAAGATCGTTTTGACAATGCAATATGAACACATTTCACTGTTGCATGCAATGAACATATTTGTGCATCAGTTGTATCATAAATTGAACAAGCAAAAGAGCATTTTCCAGAATTTCTCTATAAAACGCATCAGAACAAAAACACACACATAAAAAACAGTGAGTATAATATGAGGCATGAATTGGAAGGGCAAAATTGTCAAATTCTCCAATGGGAATTGTATGCATGAGATAATTCAACCAGAACGTCAATGACGTAGCGCTCATCCGCCATCTCGCAACATCAAATATCGCAAATTTCATGTGGTACACTTTTCAACTGGTCAAAAAAAAAAAAAATTGATGCCCTGGAAGGGACATTAAAAAAAAATTTAAAAAAATTAGAGTGAAAAAAATATTAATTTGACGCCCCGGAAGGGACATGGGGGAAAAAATAAATAAATAAATAAAAATAATTTAAAAAAATATATAAAAAAAATAAAAAATAAATAATAATAATAATAAATAAATTTAAAAAAAAATTAAAAAAAAAATAAATAAAAAAATAATAATAAATAAATAAATAAATAAAATAAAAAATAAAAAATTAAAATAATTTAGATAATGAATTTCATGATTCTGTGTAGAAGTTTTAAATCCCCCTCCTAGCCCTATCTTATGAAACCTAGCCCTATTAGATAAACCAAACAGCATGAAAATCGGTCAAGAAATGAGGGAGAAGCAATTTTTGTTATTTTTGGAATAAATTTGCATAAATTACCATCATTAATTAATGGAGAAAAATTTCAAAATTCTGTGTAGAAGTTTAGTGTACCAAAGTTAGCTCTACCAGATAAAGCAAACCAAATCAAAATCGGTCGAGAAATGAAGGAGAAGAAGCATTTTTTGTGATTTCTGGAATAAATTTGCATAAATTACCATAATTAATTAATGGAAAAAAATTTCAAAATTCTGTGTAGAAGTTTAGTGTACCAAAGTTAGCTCTACCAGATAAAGCAAACCAAATCAAAATCGGTCAAGAAATGAAGGAGAAGAAGCATTTTTTTGTGATTTCGAATAAATTTGCATAAATTACCATAGATAATTAATTTAACGATTCTGTGTAGAAGATTTAAATCCCCCTCCTAGCCCCATCTTATGAAACAATCAGAATCAAAATCGGTTGAAAAATAACGAAGAAGAAGCATTTTGAAAACTGTGGACGGACGGACGGAAGGACGGACGGACGGACGGACGGACGACGGACGCCACGCCATGGCATAAGCTCATCGGGCCCTTCGGGCCGGATGAGCTAAAAATGGTTGAAACATACAAGGTGCATATAATATTAGACCATTTTGAAGGTACAGCATTATGAACTCATTTCACTGTTGCATGCAATAAACATGTGCATTATTCATTTCGTAAAATGGTCAAATTCTGCGGTGGGAATCGTACGCATGAGATAACTCGGAAATGGTTAAAACATATGAGGTGCGTATAATATTAGACCATTATGACGATGCATGTACACATTCCACTGTTACATGCAATGAACACATATGTGTGCATCAGTTGTTTCAAATATTGGACAAGCAAAAGAGCCAATTCTGTGCATTTTCTAGAATTTCTCAATATAAAAACACATTGAAGGTATGTAACAGACCTGTGAGTTTAAAACAACTTCAAAGATTAACTAGTTAAATCTTCTCCTTATGCACAACATTTCAGTGATGCACAAGTCAAAACTACTGCATCAGCTATCAAAATTGTGTAGGAAAGGGGTTAACACATGATGCATTAAGTTCTTGTAGGCAATGGGTTAATAATGCATGCTACAAGGGAAATCATTATTGGCATCCATGGTTCCTGTTGTAGTGGTTTGCGGTAGGGTATAATAACTGAGGCAATAATGAGGCACAAATAAGGACAGCTATCAATATTAAAAAGCGCAATATTTTTTGATGGATAGGAAATGCTGTCGAGACCGTAACGTCTAACCAGAACGTCAATGACGTAGCGCTCATCCGGCATCTCGCAACATCAAATATCGCAAATTTCATGAGGTACACTTTTCAACTGGTCAAAAAATAAAAATGTAATAAAGCAAACCAAATCAAAATCGGTCAAGAAATGAAGGAGAAGAAGCATTTTTTGTGATTTCGAATAAATTTGCATAAATTAGCATATATAATGAATTTCACGATTCTGTGTAGAAGTTTTAAATCCCCCTCCTAGCCCTATCTTATGAAACAATCAGAATCAAAATCGGTTGAAAAATAACGAAGAAGAAGCATTTTGAAAACTGTGGACGGACGGACGGAAGGACGGAAGGACGGAAGGACGGACGGACGACGGACGCCACGGCATGGCATAAGCTCATCGGGCCCTTCGGGCCGGATGAGCTAAAAATGGAGTTTAGAATATAAACTGCAATCTCTTTATCAAATGAGGAACATTATAGAGTTCCTTGATGGACGAACAAATTTTCAAGATTATAATTGGTACAATCATACCTCTTGGAAGTATTATGGAAATCAAACTTTCCTCTCTAATATCAATTTAAGATATATTTATTCAATGAATGACAAGCACTATCCATTGTGTTTACAAATGAAGGCCCCTTTTTAAATAAAAGCATTATAAGATAAATGTACACCACTATAACTTAAACAATTTAAAAACTCATTTCCCTAATGGACTGAACCATTTCCAAATTATAATGTCTCCATGATAGAATAAACAAATTAGTGTCTCTTAGCAAACAACTCTTACTAGTTCATGTTGACAAATTAAAAGAACCTTTGGAATCACTTACGATACTATCCCTGTTAAACTTTAATAGCGTTGGTCCCTAGGCTCTCCCCTTGAAAGAATAATATCTCAATAATTTGATGAATCGTATCTCTGTTCTAATGGACAGCAAAGAGCACTATCTGTGATTTACATGTACAAATATAAAAGCCCTTTGAAAGAATCATAATATGATAAAGGTTAAACGGTAGTCTCTTTCTGTAGTCCCTATGACCTGCAAATTCCCCTTTCCACCAACACTCCCTTCTCACCAGCCCCCTCCCCTTTTTATTCCCCCTCCCAGAGCTGCCAACCTTGAACACAAAAAAACAGAATGAAATGACCCCAAAAACAGAATTTTCAGAGAATTTTTTTTTTGGGGGGGGGGGGGGGATGAATTATTATAAAAAAATAAACCTTTGTACCAGAAAAGCACAGAAATCGCAAATCGCAAGTGGAGCGATCTTCATAGCTTACTACATACTGAAGTTCGCGCACAAAAATGGCAATCAATTTGAAGATTGTATATAGTGCTCATAACATGCATATTACATATTACAGTGTTTGCATGTTGTCTCCAAACATTCAAAAGTATTTAAAAAGAAAAACATAATTTAACTTCAAAAATCGTACTGTCGTACTTACATTGAAAAAACATAACAATTACGGCAAAAACGGAATGGTTGGCAGCTCTGCCCTCCCCTTTTATTCCCCTTTCCCACCTGTTTTCCTGGTTCTTCTCAGTTTTATTACAGCCTCATAATGAAAGGCAATCAAGTGCAACACAGACGGTAATACATCATTATTTTTTATCTCCTTGTCCCCCTAGAGTCCCAGCCTTCTTAGTATTCAGGCAACTCCCATTATCAATGAAATGCTGATCATTCTTGATCTTAAAGCTCAATTGCAGCTTTGAGAAACCTCTCGGAATAAAATGCTTCCAATATTCGCTTCTCTTGCCAACATTGTGAAAAGTATTGTGTATGCAAAGACATTACCAATAATCAGATCAAAATTAAAATCTGGAGTTGACTCATTCATATAAAGCATGCAAACGAGAGCCCACATGTATGGATAAGAATATGTTTGAAAACGAACCCGAGACCTCCGGATTGCTAGACCGGTGCTCAACCAATTGAGCCACGAAGACTCTTGAATGGGGGGCGTTCCCATGAAACCCTTATCATTGCTCGATTAGTCAGAAGATTTGTAACAACACACATGACAAGCAATGGATAGTACGTGCTTGGTTCTTTATTATTCAATTAATTATTGAGAGAGCGAAATCTACTTTTTAACAGCTACATTATGATGATTTTCATGTAATATGTTTACAATATGATATTGATGCTTTTCTGGGATGTTTTTAAGAAATTGCAAAAACTGTTATTTTGCTTTAAAGTTGTAATTGAGTGTCCCTGTGCATGCATACAAATATTTTGAGTCCTTGTACTCTTTGTTGGTGCGCGGCATATCTTCTTACTCTGAAAAATGTGCAGAAACAGATTCTTAAATTTCACTCACTTCCTCTTACATGAAATTGTATATGACTCGTGGCTTCTCAAAATCAAAATTAAATCAAAGGGAAAATTGTGTTAAAGGGACTTGGTGAAGATTCAAATAATGCTGAGCATTGTAAAATTAAGTTATTTCCTAAAACGGTAACCTATCACATTTCACAAAAACCGTTGGTTATCGGTCAATTTATATTCAGCATTCTTTTACTTTTACTCTTTTTTTTCTGTCTCTTTGTTTTACTAAGGAACAAATAGCAATACCGATATGCGGGTTTATTTCTCACTGAGTATGTACCATTGGAGCAAACCTGCCTATAGTGGCCACCAAAGGTGTTCCACTGCAGAAGAAATCAATGTTATAAAACCTGTCTATAGAGGTCACCTGTATACAGTGACCACATTTTTGCTTCCCTTGGGTGGTCACTATACACAGGTTTGACTGCAATTGCTGTAATTACATTTCTAGCTTATGTTTCTACATGCATTTAGAACATACTGGCAATACTTCTTCTTTGAACAAAAATAGTTAACTGAAATCTGAAAATCAAAAAAGATTTTGACCCAACACGGTTGGTTAGAAACAGTTATGCTTTTCACTACTTTAAGGCCCGTTCAAATATCACTGGATAGCATAAACGGATGCCCGACGAATAAACAATTTGCGAAATCAAATTTTCAAGTGGTGAAAGCCGTCTCCATTGCTTCATGTACAAAACATTCCGCTGGATATAACAATGTACATCGCCTGACAAGGAACGGACAAGAAATGCATACGAACGGAGACGAGCAGATTGAAAACACTACTCTTCATTGGGCATCTGTTCACGCTATCCAGTGATATGTGACCGGGCCATTACTAGTTGCCAGAATACAAAGAGTACAGGAACTAAGGGATATGCCTCAATGTTGAAACAAAATTCCCATGTGCAAAGTATTTAATACAGGAGGGACCAAACACACACCAAACCAAAGACTTTATCTTGACCCATTACCCATTGAATATTTTAGTAAGGCATCTCACATATCCTTAAGTAGAACTACTGTATAGGCTTTATACATCTTTTAAAAACCTGAAACTTTGTCTGGACATTCTGAATATTGTACAGAGTCATCTCACATGTCTTTGAATAAAACAAAACTCTTTATATTAACCCGTTCAGGACTGGTCCCGAAAATATTCGGGCTTAGGTCTATGGAGAAAACATATAGTAAAATCAGTCTGTCCTGAACAGGTTCACACATTTTATATTGTACAAAGGCATCTCACATTCAAAATAAAACTAAATACTTTGTCCGGATAAACTGAATATTGACATACATCTTAGGCATCTCACATACCTTTAAATAAAACTGAACACTTTGTCTTAAACATATTGAATATTGTACAACTTAGGCATCTCACGTATCTTTAAATAAAAGCAAACACTTCATCTGACATATGAATATTGTACAAAGACATCTCACATATTTCTATATAAAAAAAGATGCTTTCACATAAAAGAGCTATATTCATTATCATGTCACATGCAATTTGTAATGCATTCAATTTGTTCTACAATAATGAAAACAATCAAACCTATACTTGCCCATAATTAATAAATGTCAAAATGTGGCAACTGACATGTCAAGATATGGCAACAGATATATCTTTCCTTATTTTTTGCATACTAGCCTTTATTTGTTTGCTTTTCATATGCTACCTTCAGTGTAGGGCAAGAATCACCACTATTTGTCTTGGCATAAATATTACAAAACAACTGAATCCTGTGCGTCTTTAAATATTTAAAAAACAGGCGGTTCTCCGCTCCTTCGGGCCAAATTATGTAAAAAAAGAGCAGGCTTTCTTGAGGGAAAGAGGAAGGAGAAAATAACACACTTGTTCCAGTTCATGTATGTCATTTCTTGACGACATGCCATTATTCATGTTCATAATGTCGGCCTACGCTGCTGGTTAAAAGGGGGGGGGGGGTGAAATGTCGACTGTAAAAGCCCTGCACATTTACATTACAAATTAGCATTCTTCCATCACTGCTTCGAACGCAAACATAATAAGGGGCATGTGCGTGGATATGCAATACAAAGGCATTAATGTAGGTACATATATTTCCAACATATGGGTCTTAGAAAACATCAATCCTCCTGCAAAATCCTTATCTATGACTATGTTGTTGAAATAAGATCCATATGAAAACCCATTCTTCTTTATAGGATAAATATATTTCTGTGCTTTTATATTTAGAACTTAAGGAGATTAATAAAACCAAGAAATGTATCAAGTAGCACACTAGAGAATATTCATATGCAGTGGCATTGGTACGGTGGGGGTGAATAATTTGCTTTTTTAAGTGAAAATCTGTAGGATCGTGCCACATCAGCACACCTGTATGGACATGTCAAGAAAATAAACAATATTCTCCATTCCAATATAGTAGTAGTAGTATAGTTACTATCATTATCATCAACATCATCATTATTATTACTATTATTCCAACATTATCATTATCATTTTTATAATTATGCCTATTATTATTATTATCATGACCATCATTATTATTATTATTATTATCGTCGTCGTCGTCGTCGAAGTAGTAGTAGTAGTAGTAGTAGTAGTAGTAGTAGTAGTAGTAGTAGTAGTATTTTCATTATTATTATTATACTACTATTATTCCAACATGTTCACATCTACCACTGATTATGTATTTTAAACATAAGGACAACTGTGTGTAACAAAATGTGGACTAAAAATATACAATGTCCCTGAACGGTCCAGTACTCAATTACCTCTTTAAATCTAGAAAAACATCTGCTTCAGACATGACTGACTTCCATTACTAGACCATATTAACCCTCTGACATCCCATTCATACTTGCGTCTAGCACTGGCTCGGCACTGGATTAATCCAGTGCTAGACGAAAAAGCCGACCATTCATACTTGGCATCAACAGTGGATATTTGACGCGCAAGTATGAATACAAATAGTGGCTTGGAAATGTCTTAGACATGTCTGGGCATGCGCAGTGTGTTCATATGACACAACCTCTATTGTGACGTAACGATGACTTCGAAATTCTGAACGCGCAATACCGTAATGTGCATGTGCAACGTTGTGCTAGACGAGTGTCTAGCATCACAATTATGCCAGGCTAGGCTGAGGCTGAGCCAAGACTGATGCTAGACATTTCCATTCATATTTGTGTCTAGCACTGGATTAATCCAGTGCCGAGCCAGTGCTAGACGTAAATATGAATTGCCTGTGAGTGCCAAATTATTTTGCAAGGATCCACTTGACCCAGCTCTTCAGTCAAGTTTACATGAATAGCTTACAGTGCCCCCATACATCTACAGGAGCATACTGTAAACGTTATTTTCGCGCGATTAATATTTCGTGCTGAGCGACACAAAAACACATTCACGGCTTTTTAATTTCGCGGCCGAGCAAGTGTTCACACGCATTGCAAATCGCGCATTTATATTTGCGGGTTTTAATATTCGCGAACGCCAACTTCAGCGCGAAATCCGCGAAAATTAATGCACCACAAACATTACCATGTTTACAGTATGTCACACACAATTATCTAGATAATAGTTAAATCTAGATAATTCACCTACGTATGTGACAGACAAATTATCTAGATAATTGCCCGTGCGTGACACCACATAATGTAAAGCTAGTAAGTAAGAAGTCAAGTGGCTACACAATTCATATAACATTTGTCTACTTTGTGCATTAAGATACGAATCAACGGATCTACATGTAATTATATGAGTAATGTGAACAGAGTTGACCATGGCACTTGAAGGGTTAAAGGGATCTAGTAACTTTGTTGACATGTGCAAAAAGTGATGAATGGTTGATGCAATGTATATTGTTGTTATCTTATATGTCCACAGGGTATTGTGTGAAAATTTCAAGTCAAATGGACATTGTATGGCAAAGTAAGAGTGAAAATGCAAAGTGATATTCAGTAACTCACTGCACTCACTTTGTACACGAAAGAAAAACTCGCCCGGAGTTTTTCTTATCTGAATACTTCAATCATACATATCTTTGTAACGAAAGGGAAATTTGAAAAACCGAAACCAGTCCCATGATTTTATTGTTAATACGAATACAACAAGGTATAAGGGAACCGCTAGAATTAAAATTTTATTTTGAGGATTTGGACAATGTTACTAAGTGCCTTTAATGAATCAAAAAGTGCAAGGGAGCCCCCTAGGGATATCGCTACTGGGGCAGGATGGTACTAAGCACACACACACTTGGTCACTGACAATATTGACAAGGAAAGTTATCAATCCTAGGGGAAAGTGTCATGAATATTCTTGAACCTATATTCATGACAAATGCCACCACTAGGTGAGGTGACCTGACATTTGCTCAGTGACAATTGTTCTGTCAGTTTATTGCCGCATTTAGGATATATATGTTAAGGGTTAGTTACAGTCAAACCTGTGTATAGAGACCACCTGAAAGAGAAACAAGAAAAGTAGCCACTGAATTCAGGTGACCTCTATTATAAACAGGTTAGCTGTTATAGACAGGTGGCCACTAAGACAGGTTTGACTGTATGTGCATATTCCCAAATTAAATCCATAACCAATAACCTGTCAAGATTTCATAGTTTACCCACAGGCATGTAATATGTAAATATCAGCGAGGTATAACGATCATGCCTAGATATTTAAACACCTATTTTGTTTGTGTTTGTTTTTTTTGTTAAAGGAAGTGTGTGGTTCATAAACCAGATGCGCTGTGCCATCTTGTAAATGCCTTACACACTGTGCATAATGCACACTGGCTCAGTGTTATGCAGAGCGCGCAAGCTTAGTTAAAAATGGTGACCCGTGGTATAGCATACCCATGATTGATGATCTTTAACGTGTCTGTCAGGGTGTCCATTCAGTCATTTCTTCTCATTTTTCATACGGGCTAACCTGCCACGATTTATTCATTGGATAATTCATCCAAAGATATGCGCTGACCTTCAAAAGTTTGGAAAGAGTTATGCGAATTTCCATGAATGCCTAAAACTCTGCATTTCTATGTTCATTTAGTGCGTGTTGGATTGTTCATTCAGTAATCTATTTCCCCCGTTTCCACTCCAGATGATTGCCTGTTGAGTGTTATTCAGGTCAAAATTGATCTTGATCGAAACATCCCTTGACCTTGACCAGTTTATTATGTCAAGTGTTGGCGTGGTACCACTTCCGCACATCTATAGGTAGATAATCATGTGTACATGTATGCTTATTATGTTTGTGTGCATTGTGTCCTTCTGCATATATTTAGGCCCTAGGTTCATTCAGTAATTATATAACCTGTCCAGTATATTCAAGGCATAGTTCATCCCAAGACATGCATGGTCTTGGACAGAATTATGAACGAAATCTAGCAGGAAGTACCATACACATGTATTATGTAGGATTCTACTTGCCTATTGTCTTTAATTGTATTGTATTACATGTAGTTGCATGTTTCCGTCAATTCTATGAATGATGGATTGTCTGTCCATTCGGCTCTCCTTACAGATTCCTTATAAAGGGATAGACTGTCAAGATTTATTCAGACATAAATCATTCCATGGTATGCCTAAATCTTTTTTTTTTAAAGAGTAGTATCTGAGCAGTACCTTACTAGTGTATGCGTCTGTATGCATATTTGTTTGTATGTGCTGTGGCATTCTGTAAATCTCCATGCATTTGCATGTCCATGATGTCCATTAACTATTCCTTTCCAGGTTCTATACAAAGACATATAAAGAATTTCTTACACTTTTAAAAAGCCTATTTTGTCAAGTCTTATTCAAGCCATAATGTATTTAAATACACGTCTAAAGACTTTAAAAGAATGATGAAAGTATATATGTATGTGAGGTATCAATCATGATGTTTGCTTATTTTTGTTGAGCATTTTGAGTGATGTGTTGGTTTCTGTGGATTGTGCATCCAATCATTTCTTTCCCGGTTCTTATTAGGGATAACGTGCCAAGCTTTTTTCAAGAGTTAATATTTCCACACACACGCATACCTTGACCTTCCAATATTAGGAAAAATATCAATGAGGTTTTGATATTCATGCATTTCTAAATGCTTGCACATGCATGCCTTTTTTGTTTGTGGGGATGTGGTTGGGTATGAGTGTGTGTGTGTGTGTGTGTGTGTGAGTGAGTGTATGTCTCTCTCTCTGTGTATTTGTGTCAGTAAAACAAGAATACACTTGTTTTACAATTAAAGTGGCTTTTCTCTGATGCAAAACAATATGCAAATCACTCTTAACCACATATCCTGACACATAAAATGTACCTACATGTACAAGGTCACAATTGACACCTTAATACCATGCATGAATGCATGGACATGGTTACAGTGCAAACACTTCAAACCCCCATCCCCCGTACACCCCCGGATAAACACGTATGCGTGCTATGTTTTAAACCCACTGAGGAAAGTGTACATCACATTCCGGGATGAGGTCTATGGGAAATGTGTGTTATACAAAATCAAGTCGCCTCCAAAGGGTTAAAGGTTATTGAGAGTCGTAGCTCGAGGGATCTTCAGCGGAAGAGATTCTATCACTCATGACTTTCATTTCGCTGGACTTGAAAAGGGCACGCTCGAACGAGAGTCGACTTGAGGCATACGGGGGGCATGCATACGGTCCCATCCATGTCCACTCCAAAATTTGTTTCCACTTCCTGACATATTCCCGTTTCCTTCTGATTGTTCACTTTTTTACTATATGTGTGTATGTTCACCCTGTCATTAACGTTTGTTATTTTTTGCTTGATGTTTACATTTACAAACACTTGGAGACCCTCTTGCAATTAGTGCTATACAAAAACCTATACTTAGAATAATATCATTAATACATCATGGACAAAAACTAGTAATTTTAGTACTTCAAGGAGAAAAAATCCAGTAAATAAAGTCAATATATCAAATGACTCCAACATGGGATGAAGATGATGACGAATACAGTTAAGGGAAACCTTGTTTAATAAATAAATGCAATATAATTTCAAATGTTGAATTCATTATTCAGGGCTCGACACTAGCACTTGCCCTATTGCCTGGGGCAAGTAAAAATTGGTGTCCGGCAAGCAAAATATTATAAATGCCCTAGTTTGGTTGCCCAATTGGGCAACTGAATTATTGGTCAACTATGCGTTAATAATGTAATTCATTCAAACATATAAAGAAACTGACCAGAAATATATATATTGTGATTAAAAGAAGGCAAAGAAAATGGGATTCCAACGGGATTCGAACCCGAGACCTCCAGATTGCTAGACTGGTGCTCTACCGACTGAGCTATTTTCTTTGCCTTCTTTTAATAATGTAATTCCTTAGGTTTAAATCTTCTAAGCGGGCAAGTAAAATTTGAAAAGTTATGATTATTCTTGCCTGAACGGGCCACTCAGGAAAAAAAATTTAGTGTGGAGGCTTGCATTATTTGTGCATCAGATACAGACTTACAATTTGTATGTAATCATGCTTGAATGGAATTGGATAGACGCAGACATTCTCATTTATTTCCCTTCCTCACAGGCTCACACATGGGAGGAATTATTCCAGTGGATATATCAAAACATCTCAAAAGGAGGCGAAGAATCATGACAATTACTTTCCCTCTTATCAAAATAAAGTATTTTCCTAAAGGTCAACGTTTCTTACGTAGTGATGATACACAAAGGCGTTAAGGGTAGTATGTGAGAGAAAGAGCTTAGTTCTAGCTGTAAAAGTCTTGAGTACTGTATTCTTTCAAAAAATGTAAATCCAGTCACATGCCAGTACATAAAATATACAAAGTCACAATTCCAACATTAATACTTGCAGGCAGGAGCATGTTTATACGCTCCACTTAAAATTCACATCCCCAGCGTGCTTTGATCAGTAATAATGAAGAGCTTATTTCCAAAGGGGGCTATATCCACTTTTTCATTTTCTGAGAAAAATCAGGTTTCTTTGTCCAACTTTGTACACATGCCTATGGGAATATGAAAATTGAACGTTCCATATTTTGATTTTGATCTCGTAATTCGTCCTAAAATTCAGTTTTCTAGATAGCTACGTACAATGTAGCTTATTATAAATGCGCTGTTATCGTTAACTCATTTTTTATGGAAAGTGGATATAGCCCCTTTTGGAAATAAGCTCTTCAATTATTGTAAAGACTCCTGGCTGGAGGCGTCTTTGGCGGATGAGATTCTATCACTCATTACGTTAATTTTGCCGGACGAGAAAAGGGCACGCTCGAACCAGAGCCGACACTGCGAGACAGACCCATTCATTTCCATCACTACGTGTGCCTCATGCACACGGGAGTCAAGTCCAAGTGTTTACATGTAACTTTAACCCATTGCCTGCGGGAATCTATAGTAGGCCATGTGTTAACTCTATATATATACAGGCTATGCACAATCTAGTAGGGTAAAGGTTCATAAATTTAAAAAAAGCTCCATATGTGTGAAAGAGTCATGAAAAAGTTTTGTAGAACTTTTATAGATGCATCTTTTTTAAAGAAAATGAGAAAATATTGTTTGAAGAATTAAGCTATATCATACTCTCCACTAAATTTAAAAGAAAAGCACAGCTAGATGCAATACACCGCATACAAATGCATATTTGTATTGTTTATATGGCACCTCATGATTAAAAAATAAATGATTAATGCCAGAGAACAAGTACAATGAAAACATGCTTGATTTCAGTCCAAATGAGTAACTTTCCTGATCTAGCATGTTTCCCATGTTTTTCCTGATCCCCATGTTTGTGTAAGTTCACTCATGCATCAAGTCCATTGTCAGCTGCTAAGTCAGGAAAGCTGAGCGACTTCTTACTCAACTATCGACTCATTTGGGCAAATCAGGCATGTTTTCATTGTTCTCTGACATACATCGCTTATTTTTTGTGTATGAGGTGTCATATAAATGATAAAAATATGAATTTGTATGCAGTCTTTGTCCTTTTTCAAAATTAAGTACGTTTACTACCATAAGTAATAAAACTCACCCAAACTTGCAATTTCTGTGTGCAAATGGAATTTTGGTAACACCAATTTCTATTGTTTTAATTCAGTCATACTTGAATTATGTACCATAAGTTGTATGTATCAAATGAAAGAAGAGAAACAGAGCTTTTCATTCATGCATATCTCACCAAAGAAATTATTCATTATGACAGAATATTTCTGCCATGAACTCCGGTTTTGTTTTTTTTCTGGGAAACTCTGTATTATATATTATAGGGCTATTTACATTATCACTGGCTCACTGGCCCACTGCTTAGGACTACGGAAATCAACTCCAGACCACCAAAGCTTAATTAATGCTCAATTTTACTGTCCTTAATGAGAAACCAAAATATGATGATTTTCTTTGTTTGGAAACACCAGATCCATGTTTCAGGCCACTAAATAAAAAAAATAAAACTTTGATTATACTTACAACAGTTTACTGGGCCACAAATTAAAACATTACTTTCTTCTAGCATTGTATAATAGGCAGTGGCATAGCGACGGGGGGCATGGGGGCATGTGCCCCCCCCCCCCCCCCCAACAAAAAATTATTTGAAATAACAATAGGAAACATAAGGGGACATTTTTTGAAAAAACAAAGAAATACATAAGGTGTGCCTCCCCCCCCCCCCCCAATAATTTGAAGAAAAAAACAATAGGAAACATAAGGGGAAATTTTTTGAAAAAACAAAGAAGTATATGAGGTGTGCCCCCCCCCCTCCACTAATTTTGCATCCCCCCCCCCCCCAATTAGTCCGACCATGCTACACCATTGATAACAGGTGACCTAGCGTCATGAAAGCCTTAATATTAAAATTGTCAAGTATAAAGCTGACACAAATGGAGAGAATAGTATTTTTAAATGTGTGTGTGTATAGGTGGTTGGCCATTAGATTCCAAATTAGATAATTACACTCCCAAGCTTAACTCCATAATCAATACATGTTTCTGACATCCAAGAACAGCGATCGATGCTAAACATGATCATCAACATGCTAATTTATTGATTCTGATTTTATACAAGCAAGCATGACCATCAATTAACTTTCCATGTTTGCCGAGTACTATACCTATCGTGCAATTATTATCATTTTAATTATTAAAATGAAACAGACTGTATACATAATTTACATGAATTAATGATTGACAATAAAAAGGGAAAGCCTTTATTGCTTCTGAATAACAATGTGATCCATATTGATGGTATTATAAATGGACTATGTTGACTAGAAGGCAAACACCCCACTCAAACGTGTGTCTAGCACTGGCTCGGCACTGGCCTGGTACTGCATGGCCTGGGATAAGATGTCTACCCATTCATACTAGGCATCAACACTGGACAACACTGGACAAGTATAAACCTGTGTGCAGATAGAGCAAGATCGTAATGCGCATGCGCAATCCAGGCCACTGTTCCATTCATACTTGACTGCGTCTGGCACTGGCTTAAGCCACTGTTCATTCATACTTGCGCAAACAGTGGCTCGGCACTGGCTTAAGCCAGTGCAGTGCTAGACGCAAGTATGAATGGGATGGAACTAATTTGGGGGCACACCGTATGTATTTTTTCTTTTCTTAAAAATAATGTCTAGAGTAAACACTTGCATTATATCTGTGTTTATTCCTTTCAGATTTATTGAAGTGTCACATATAGAAGTACAATATGACACCTAGAGTCTACCAATACCCCCAAACATAGGTACACAACTGAAGGTTAAAATCACCATCATATGAACAATTTTATTCCTGAAGTCAACACTTGAGAGTCCGTACACCAAGAAAATAAAGAGCTCAGATAGGTATGTAAGTGTCACATAGAAGTACAATATGACGCCTGAAGTCGACTAACACCGGCGCCAAACATACGTACGAACGTAAGTGTTTCATAGCTGATGGCAAATAACAATGTCACTGTCAAAGTTAAGATTCAAGAAAATAAGCTTACAGATTTTGAAGTGTAAGTGCAGCTTCATCATATACATGTGATTGCAATGTTACATACTTAACCCGTTGCTTACGGGAACCGAGTGGGCTATGTACAAAGTCTATAGCAATTTCAGAGTCTCAAAGGGAATGGGTTAAAATACTTACATGTACCTCACCTAAATTCAAGACCCATTCAAAAATGGCAAGTTCAAATAAAGGGGGTGGGGGGGGGGGGGGGGGGGTGAGGGGGGGGGGGGTGGGCCTTTTATACTTCACATGCGTTCAAAATGCCCCCAATTGCCTAATAGGAACTCATAAAAACACCAGTCTGTTTAATAGGGTTGAGACTTGAAAATGTACAGCAATACCACATGTGTACAATAAGTAAACAGTCTGCCATTTAACTAAACAGACGTGAAAGGTCACAATCTGACTAAAGGCTGCCACATGGACAATATTTCCTCAAGGGAACCACCACCCCAAAATAATATTCTTATAAATGAAAATCTAATCGTTTTAGTAGTCTATTCCACCTACAAGTTCAGAAAAATTGGCTTCCAGATAAAAAAATAGATAATTTGAAAACTCATCCTTATACTAGCGTAAGTGTTCATGGGTCTGCATACAAAGACTACAGCTATTCTATAGGACGTACGTGTCTTCGTCGCTCTATTGTCTCCAGAAGGATGCGTGAATAGATTTGGCGCACTCGCAGACAATTGGCGCATACGGAACCAGGAGGTCCTAATGGTTCCGTAAGTGTTGGTGATTAATTGTATTGTTTATGAATTACACACCCCTTTGCAAAGTGTTGGTCATCTGTCGGTCATCAATATCACTGAACGGTACTAAAACATAGAACTGTGTGTTGTTCTTTGCCTGGTGGTTCCCTTCAAAGGGATCCAGTAACTTTGTCTTAGAAATCGACCAAAACTCACTTGGAAATCTAGTGTTTCTTTCGTGCCCCGCTGTTACAACTTCTCACTAATTATAAGTAAGTCCAAATCTGGTGTCATGCTCCCATTTAATACAAGTATGAAATCAGCTTTGTTTTTTAAGCTTCCTAAATACAGAATTGTAAAGCAACTATCAATCCGAGATAAAAACATCTTCCAAACTGAAATGTAATTTGTAAATGGAGATTAAAACAAATTATAATGTCCCTAGGGAAAACAATTCTCCTCTTAACCAATAATCCATTATGCCTCTGGCTTTAATTGAGGAGAGATCCTGAACATGTTACAGTTCAACTCTCTGTTCATCCCCTAAATTGGATGAGAAGAAAAATGGTTTGACAGCCAATATGAATCATAAATGATAAATTGGCGAAAAGGCGGGAAAATAACGCCACATGAGGGGGCATTAACAGAGGGGAATGAATGTACTCTGCTAACACAAATGAACAGTGTTCGTACGTGCAATACATGTGTGCATGTACATTGTACGTGTACGCTGCAAATAATATGATGTGCATATAATTGGACATCATATTAAAGGGACTTAGTAACATCAAAATCCAATTGGAATTCTAGCAGTTCCCTCATACCTTGTTTTATAAATGCATATTGACAATAAAAGCATGGGACAGGTTTCAGTTTTTCAAATTTCCATTTCGTTCAAAAGATATTTACGATTGAAGTGTTCGGATATGAAATTATCTACGGGACCTTTTCAGCCGTGTACAAAGTAAGTGCAATGAGTAAGTGAATATCACTCTGCATTTTTGCTAATTTCTCTGCCAAATAACATCCAATTAACTTGAAAATTTCACACATTACTTTCTGGACATATCAGATCACACCAATACACATTTTATTAACCACGCATAACTTTTTGCACTTGTCAACAAAGTTACTAGATCCCTTTAATGGCAGAGTACATAAACTCATATACATTGCAGTATTAATTGCAGCATCAATTAAAATAGATTATCATAAATTAAATCGCACATCTCTATTTTAAATTGCACTCGATAAAATTAAATTGATATTGACCCTCGTATCATTGTTGGCTATTGTATTTGTGATTATGCGTTAATGCAATGTAATTTTATTTTCTTGTTACTGAGCAGTGTTGTATGTGGTAATTCACTGTCATAATATTTTCTTAGAACTGAGAAGTGTCTTAGTCAAATCCAACATTTGTTATGTTGAGGCCCCCCATCAAATATCATGTTTACATTTTCGCCTCAGGTCTGAGTCTCGAGTCTCGAATCTTAAATGTCTGAACCTACAAAATGACCTCGAGGCTGGACTTGACTATAACACTTGTATGTCTGAGAGCATTGACACACATTTGCTGTATACTTGTGGGGGTCAGTGGGGAGGGGCTTTCATTTGACTTTAAAGGGATCTATTAACTTTGTTACATGTGCAAAAAGTGATGCGTGGTTGATACAGCGTATAGTGTTGTTATCTGATATGTCAACTAGGTGTTGTGTGAAAATTTCAAGTTAAATGGTTCTGACGATCCATTGGACATCTGAACACTTCAATCTTAAATATCTTTTCAACGAAAGGGAAATTTGATAAACAGAAACCTGTCCCATGCATTTTTTTTTGTTAATAAGAACACAGCAAGGTATGAGGGAACCGCTAGAATTCCAATTGGATTTTGAGGATTTGGACAATGTTACTAGTCCCTTTAAACATGTAAACAGCAAAAGAGTCTTCTTTTTTGATCATCTGTTCATCAATTTTGGGGCAGGATTAGGCACGGCTCACAGCCTTCTTGTTTACTGCCATAAATTCATGACGGCAACACCGTTCTCGAGGCCTACCCAAATGAGAAGGTGAGAAATTGTTTGGGGTGATGTGCTATGACCGCACACATAGCCACACCTTTTTCAATATCCATTAAAAAGGAGTTAAAAGAAAGTGTGACCCAAATAAGCCAAACAAGCCCAGTGAACCTATGCCATGCAACTAATCGAGAGTTATACAGTCAAACCTGTGTATAGTGACCACCTAAGGGAAACAAGATAAGTGGCCACTTTAGACAGGTAACCTCTATGGACAGGTTTTTAAACACTGTTTTCCTCTGCAGGGGAACAGGTTTGACGGGCCACTTTAGGCAGGTTGGCTGCTATAGACAGGTGGCCACTAAGACAGGTTTGACTGTAAACATATGAATTACAACATCTCTACAGAAGATATGTGTCATCTACTCTGGATGTGAACATGTTGAATATTTAAATACTTCACATTTTCATTCATATTTATTTTGAGATATTACTAATTCTGCCCTTCAGTTAGCAGTACTCGATCATGCTACTCATACTATTTGTGTCAACTTCCTCGCAAATAACAGAGAGTAGTAGCTATTCACATTTAGTGTCAAGTAAATTATGTTCTATTCTTGATCTAACTTGTTGTAACATGTTTGTCAAGCGTGTATTATTTTATCCAAAATGCTACTTTAATTCATGGGTGTGGACACTTCTGAAAATTAGCCATACTGAAAAGACAGTCCACTCTCCAACAGGAAATAAATAAAGTTTAAAATAAACTGGCATTGAATACGTGAATAAAAGAATTGAAATTACGATGCAGCTATCGTGGGCAGGTCCTTCAACAGTTCCGGAGATCTGGAGATATCGTATTACAACAAATGGATGACCTAGATAGATAATTCAATTTACGGCATCTCAACCGATGTGAAGTCTAAAGTAATAATGAAATACAACTTGCATAGAGAGGTCAATGTATGCAGAGTCTAGCTCTAATTTACTCTAAAACACAGTCCTCTGCATGTTTTCCATTCACAAACACGTATAGCAGGTGTGATGGTGTTAAGGACCTGCTCTTGAGCTGAATCACTAAAAGAAGATAAATATAGTTCAGAGCAGCAGTATCTTCATCAAAGATCTGGAAAGTGAGCTTATTTTGAAATCAAACTTAAATTTTAGGTCAATTTATAAGCAATTTCCACCTTATTTATCA
This sequence comes from Echinarachnius parma, assembly GCA_037951105.1. NCBI lineage: Eukaryota > Metazoa > Echinodermata > Echinoidea > Clypeasteroida > Echinarachniidae > Echinarachnius > Echinarachnius parma. The sequence continues at coordinate 28,893 of JBAMJV010002972.1, read as the reverse complement.
CACCCTTCCTGTAGTTATATTATACATTTTCTGCCTTGCGATATTTATATAAAGGAACGTAAGGGAGAGGAGACAAAGCCAATTTAAAACTCTGTCCATTGATTTTGTGTGTTTATCCCCTCACAATGTATGTGTAAGACTTTGATTTGTGTGCTATTTTAAAAGCAGTGCTTATCTCAAATATAATAGAATTTTAGTAATCTAATAACAAAATAAATCTTGCATATTGCCATCAATGGATGCAATGTCCATCTCTAGTTGTGTTTATACACAAGTACATGTGACACACAGCGCAATGCTAATTTAAACACATGTACGTACATGTATACACTTTTGTGCTTTTTCCCTCATTTACATAGAACTTTGATTCTTTTGCCGGTCATTTTACGAGCAGCATTGTATATCACAAATACAACAAATTTTATCCATCTAATAAGATAAATCTTGCATATTGTAGTCAATGCATGCTATGTCCAACTCTGCTAAACATGCTGCTACAAAAAGCCGATTCAAATACCGTTCATCCATGCTTCTTCCCCATCTACACAGAACGTATCAACAAATGATAGGAATTTGAATAATCTAATAAGTGGAATTTCCATAATCTAATGATGAGTGGAATAAATCTAATAAAAAAAATAAGTCTTGTATATATTGCAGTCAATGTATGCAATGCCCATACATGGCATACAAAGGCACACGTGGCAAACGACACAAAGCCAATTTAAACTCTGTCCTTCCGTGCATTTCCCCGTTCTCACAGGGGATCAATACATTAGATCAATACTAATTCCACGAACTGGCATCTAGCAATAACCTCTACAGTGTGTGTTTATAAATCTCTACAATGTGTGTTTATATGTACTGTGCACATTGTTGGCTTGTGTGCATGTGTTAGGTGCATTACGTTTTAGTTTGTGGACATTTACTGTTTTTACAATTACTTACAAACTTGTGATTTTAAAACGTTAGCATGCATGAAGCAGTATGCTGTACATAGTATTTGTATGCGCGTGTAAATATATGTATGAATGACTGCGTGTAATATATCTGTGTATTTATATCAATGTACATTAACATTTTACCAAAGGTAAGATAGACAAGTATGCTCTCAAATTAGCAACAAAGCAGAGGTGATACAGAGTGAAGGTAATACAAGCTTAACATCTCAAATCTTATTTAGCCAACACAATGTTCATCATATATTTACAAATTACAAGCATTACTGGGAAAGCACATGATTATGTTTTTCTTTTTCTTTCTGACAGAAAAAACATTGTTTTGAATTTCAGGATAATTAAAGCTAATGACAGATTGGGGAAACCCCCAATATAGCAAAAATGGCAAAATATTAACTATTCTCCCACAGAACAATATTAAGCAATTAGTTGGGCCAATGTATAAATATATACTTTCATAACTTTTTAAAATCTAGTATTTGTCTTTAAGTTAACTTATTGAGCAAAAAGGTCCTTAAAGGAGACCACCAGGCAAAGAACAACACATAATTATTAATTTTGGTACCCTTTTGTGATATCAAATAGATACCCAACATTTTGCAAAGGGTTGTGTAATTCATAAACAATGCAATTCATTACCACCACTTACGGAACCACTTATATCCTGGTTCCGTACTCGCCAAACATTTGCGAGTGCGCCAATTCTATTCACGCGTACGTTTGGAGACAATAGAATCCCGGACGATTCGTTCGCCATGGACAAAGGTAGTCTTCATACATGTATGCAGACCCATGAACGCATGCTTTATAATGGTGATGCGTTTTCCAATTACAGTTTTTTCTGAACGTGTTGATGAAATTGACTACTAAAGATGTTACCTTTCATTTATAAGAATATTATTTTTGGGTGGTGGTACCCTTTAAGTATATTGTTCCAATTTCAACAGAGGGCATTATGTTTCGAACTATCTAAATCATATTGGGCATACAAGGATGTAGCGGATGTTGTATCTATATCTAATTGACATTTAATTTGTGTTACTTATATTAGAGTGTTACATAATTTAGAATGTTCATATATATCAGCTCACCAACATTGCATAATGTATATAATTGTTGCCACTGGCAAGGTTAGCTTTCCTTTTTAAAGATATATTTAAAGGGATCTAGTAACTTTGTTGATATACATGTGCAAACACTGACAAAGTGTTGACAAAATGTGTATTTCTGTGATCGAATATGTCCACTGAGTGATTTGAAAATTCCATGGTAAATGAGCGGAAAACCAAAACCCTGTTCTATGCTTTTATCGGTAATAAAAATACAATGAGGTATGTTAGAATCGCTAGAGTTCTAAGTAAATTTTGTGGATTTTGTCAATGTTACTAGATCCCTTTAAGTGGTACACAAAGAATACAAACAGCTTTAATGAGTAGCTCGCCTAGAATCTCAGGAAATCTCTAAAGATCACATTTCTATTTTGTACAGGCATTGCCTACTTCCAATAAACAATCTTAAAAAAAAATTTTTTTTTCATTTAAATCTAAGAAGCTCCAGTGCCAATTTAGTTTTGAGGGTTCAGCTTTACATTTATTTGGCAAAACAAGTTCTTTATGGATGTAAAATCCTAATGTAAATGTGTATGATTTCACCTACAAATGTGCGGGTGTATCTAAAATTGTTTGTCCTAACACAATAGCATTGTTGATGATCTATTTCAATTAATACTGCCTTTTGCATGTTAAATTCAGGAAATATGAGTGGAAAATGTGCTGCCAAAGTCGTTACAGCAGCGTTTGTGCATTTAATATTATTTCATGGTCACCTCTAAACTATTGTATACTACAGTGTATATAGTGTTTAAAAACATAATACCTAGCTCATTTTTGTATCTTACTACTAATAAAGGTACTATAGGTAAATGCTTAAATGAACATATCCATGCCACATTGTTTTTCACGATCTAATCTGAGCACGTTCTGGCTACCTGTTCATGCCATGCCCGAGGGTTACTCATCATAATAGCGACAAAAACCTCATTATGCTCAGCGAGCCGGCTGTTTTGCTAAATTAACGACCATCGCATCCAGATTGCATGATTGATCAAATGTTATGTCCCGTCAGATATATGAGATTTTACATTGATGAGGCTGTTAGCGGGGTCTTTCCTACTCTCTCTCTCACTCTCTCTCTAAGAAATCCCACATGATTTAACCCACAAGCCATTTATATCATTGGATAAATCTAAGCTGACTGCAATTTGAACCCTGTTAATTATTCTGTATTAAAGTAAAACACCAGTAAAGTGTCTAACTCCACGAAAATTACTTGGGGCTTCCACATTTCTCTTCTACCGTGTTGTTTGGCTTATGGTAAGAGAAGAATAAAATAGGGTTCGATTTTTTTAAATGCCACTTTAGTATGACGATATCTATCATTGATAATCATTCAGCTCAAGAGCGTTAATGAACGGTCATAAACCTCATACACGTTATTATACAGTAATTCGTTGTAAAAGCTGACGCAAATGTTCGCTTTTTTTAACCAGGAAAGCAGTGTTCTTTTTCCATGATTCCATCATTCGGACATATCTTACAATGATTTTGGTATAGGATTGAAGTCTCAAATGTAATTTTGGGCAATATCCGAAATTTTACAGGTGCACCTTTAACATTAAGTGTGTTAATACTCAATATTCAATACTCAGTGCATTTTACTATGGCTGTATTACTCCATGGGTGGGTGGAAAATGTGAACTTAATGTGCAGGAATGATTGCAGTGTGTATCCATTGACCGGGGTAATAATAATCGTGTAAAGCGCTATGATCCCCACAGGGAATAGCGCTATATAAATAACCGATATTAACATTTTTGTTATTAATGGCCATCTCATGATGCAATATTATACTCATTTCCAGATGTGAAATAGATCAGATATGAGCTTTTACATGAAGGAGGCTGACAAAGACATCTTTTCAACTTTAAACTCTCTTTAACATAAATTTCCAGGTGAACTTACCGCGTACCATCCTAACGATTGGTAAAACGAATCTGATAACCATCGATTTAATTCACTCGGTGCATTGGGAATATCATTGTGAATGTGAACTAATCCACATGTGTGAACAAACCCACACTTTATTCTAACGATTCGTAAAACGAATCTGATAACCACCAATTTAATTCACTGGGTGCATTGGGAATATCATTGTGAATGTGAACTAAACAGCAAGTGTGAATTAGCCCACACACCAATCCTAACCATATCGCAAAATCAAAGCTCTATATAACTGCCAATTAAACCCTCTCTGTGCTTTGGGAATATCATTGTATATTATGTGAACTAACCCACACACGCAATTCCTAACTATCAGTAAAATGAATCTGATAATAACCACCAATTTAATTCACTTGGTGCCTTGGGAACCCACATGTGTGAACTAACCCAGGCTTCATTACTAACGATTGGTAAATTAATCTCGACAACTACCATTTTAATTCACTCTGTGCATTGGGAATATCATTTTGAATGTAAAGTAATCCACATGTGTGAACTAACCCACACACCATTCCTAACCATATCGCAAAATCGAAGCTCATAACTGCCAATCTCGGTGCATTGGGAATACGCACACAATTCCTAACGATTAGTGAAACAAATCTTATAACCACCAATTTAATTCACTCAGTGCCTTGGGAATATCATTGTGAATGTAAACTAACCAAGGTGTGTGAACTAACGCTAACCAACACTTAATTCTAACGATTGGTAAAATGAAGCTGATAACTGACAATATATATATCCCCTCAGATTTCCCTTCTGGGAATATCATTGTATAATGTGACGAACATACGTCTATGAACTAACCCAGACACCATTACTAACGATTAGTGAAATGAAGCTTATCATTAACCGCCAATTTAAACCTGTCAGTGCTTTGTGTAATAATACTTGCAATTTTATGGGGAACCACTGGCACATAGTTGGAGGGGGCTTAGAGGGGCTAAAGCCCCCCCCCCCCCCCCCCCAATAAAAAAAGAAGATACATCTGCTTAAATCTTAAATTATTTCAATTACACATTTTTCATGCAATTTATCAATCTATAAAACCTGTTTTCACTGTGTTCAAAATGTCATAAAGTCCCTATATGGAGTTATGGACTAACCATCACGTTACCACTGGTCCAGACAATATTTGTGACATTACTCGGACATCTTAACTCCTTGTGTGCTTTGAGTGCTGTTTGGCACAGCTGTCAATATGCACTTAATAACAACGGAGATTCCCTAATCCCTTTTAATCCTCTTAATGGTATAATGTACTTGTAACATATATGCGTCATGTAACACATTTTCTACATGAAAAGGGTAATGAGTTAGTTCCATTTCAAACAAAAAATTTGGATTCAAACTAGACTGGGATAAAAAATTGTAAAAAGACATGGCACATAACAAGTTAACGCCAACTTGTCATGGTGTCATGCATACTGACAGTGTTTGTATGCCGGCGTGGTTAAAATGAGAGTGGTGGTATTCGGTTGGCTTTGATGCCAATGAGGAGATTAATTGCCGTCAATGACAAATTCATCGGCTAACTAATTTGATCTAATGTATGCATTTTGGTCCCCCAAAGTGGCTGAACTACAGTATGCGTACTACTAAGTGCATAGATAGTGCATGCATGCATACTTATGTGTCGATATTTAGTTATTTTCTTTCATATGTGGCTATATCGAGGCGATCATTGCGGTTTGGCGACGCAAATTTGGCATGCAAATTTGGAAAGTGCGATGGTGACAAATATATCACTGAATTCCCACAGCTATAGTCTCCCAGGGAATGATCCGGGTGGAAACTATTTACAGAGGGTGGAAAATATTTACAGAGGGTGTATATAAACTTACATCCTGATGAGTTTTAGTTGATTATTATATCATGACAGGATAAACAAAAAACACACTCTCTTCACACCAGGATATATACATGTATCAAAAATTAATGATTTATCCTGGTTATAAATTAAAAGTCAATTATACTCACACCCAATGAAATTTATACTGCACCACACCATTAAACACATAACAATGAACACACAAAATCCATGCACATATTTGAGCCCAGCTAATATCATACAGAAACATACAAGGAAACATGATAGTACGCATACTTGTATTATGTACCAACTGTTGTTTTGTGGTAATGGAATAAAATGAACTTGAACTTTAACATTACAACTATCTATAGACAAAAGTAAGAAATTAAACATTTATTTGTCTTCCTTTGTTATACCCACGGTGCTGATGTTTCCTGTCTCTCTCTACCTTCTAAGACTTATCAATTGCTATCCCAGAACTAATATTTTGAAACATATGGCGCAGTAATGCATGCATTTCCGAATTTGAGGATGCACTCTAAATCACCTGGACATATGACAGTCAAATTATTGGGGGGACGTTTCCCCCTTGCTCATCAAACTTACTCATCGCAAGTGAATACACACACACACACACACATACACATGCACACAAAACACATACAACACTTACATACATACACATACATTTAAATTTAAACACACAAACACACAAAGAAAGTAATAACATCTTACCCTATTCTGTCCTGCTCTGACGATTCCAACCTCTCCGCCTTCTCGATAACTCTCCTGATCGCATCTTGCTCGTCTCGGCTCAGTCCCTCGCTCTTCTGGAACTTCTTGCTCGAGTTGGTGTGAAAAGACCAACCGGTTCCTAGCCTGGGATGAAACAAATGCAAGATAATAATAATAATACTGTATAGCATTTATAGAGCGCCATGTATCTATGTGCCCAATTCAGAGGCGCATTATTACCCTTGGTCATCAGGTACAGTTCAAACAAGCACAATTATCTTGCGCACCATCTCAACTCCCAGGGGACTATAATAACCCAAGCTGCCTTACTATTTAAAGTGTTTTAGGCTAATTTAACATCGACCAAGTACCCATTTATACTCCTGGGTAGAGAGCAGCAATGTGAATTAAATGTCTTGCTGAAGGGCATAACTAATCAAAATATATAGATGGCATTTACCTATGGATAATGGATGGTATACCAATCAAAGCATTATCAATGTGTTAAACACCATAGTGCATAGGAAAACAATTTATCAGTTCCACAAATTATACAATGTGAGCTAAATCAATTATTTTGCTAATTTCAAAGCACACTATATGTAACATACATGTATATATGCCAGACAAAATTGGGCCATTTTCAGTAAAGTACAACATCAAATATGCTTCAATTTCTGGGTTTTAATATCACCAACCCTCCTTCTATCTTCAAATTAGTCCTCGGCCAGCGAGACTTTAATAAACAGTACATCATGCGTGTCCCATCATCTATAAATTGCAAATTTACACAAACAAAAACTAATGGGGTCTGTGTTCGGAGCATAGTTTTGTACTGTACAAATACTGTATACACATGGAAGATGGCATAGTAATGTTTATATTTGAGAAAGCTAGAGCAGAGAAAATATTGAAGAAAATGGAGAAGGATATATCTATATAGGTTTTTGAATGAGCACTTCATAAAGGGTCAAGCATTCCAGGAACATATGATCTTTACTTTGCCCAATTAACTTGCCTTTTTAATAATGAGATGAACAAGAGCATATAGATACCCCCGTAGATTAATTTACTAATGGCTTGCTGACAGTCCCAAATATACATCTACACTATATTACCCAGGGGGCAAAAGGGGTTTATCAGCTTTTGCCTGTTGTAAAAGGTTGGTCACCAGAAATGGCTTCTAGGACCCTCTAGGATCACAACCTAGGTGGACAACCTCGCGAACTAGCTACTGGAAGTCCACAGGATGAGTTTCAAGAAAACCACATACCTAATGCACTAAATCGTGTGTTTTAGCCTTAGGGGTCATGAATACCCAGTCACACATCTTGCACAATTACACCACAATGCACTGCTGATTCCAGCTTGTTTTTCATGGAGGTCTTCCCTAGAGTCTTGCGCATCGTTTGATACCAAATTTGAGCATATTGCATCTTTGGTTACTGTGTCACACGTCGTTACAACGTGATACGTCACATACGGACGTGGAATTCGTATACAGCGCATATACTATAAAAGGCAACTTAATTCTTATAAATGAAAAATAGGCTACATTTCGATCTTTAAAAACGTAATTCGCATTTTAGATAACTACTAAGAGCATGATATAATGAAACTAAGTATGTAAATTAATAAACAATAACAAACATAAGCAATACAAAACAATGACATACATAAGAATATGAGTTGTTAATGTAATAATTTGTTTAGATGTGGTTAAATTACTATATCAAATGATACAAAATATATCCACAAAATCACATATTAAGCTTATCGCTTGAATGAGATACAGGGGAGGAGGGAAGGGGGTGTTCAAAAGACCAGCCTTTCATCAATGGACTCCAAAAATAATTATAATCGAGGTCTACCCACTCAGTTTGGACGAAGTGTGTCTGTAGACTTACATGACACGTTTTAGGGCGAGTCTCATTCTAAGTCTAAAGGAGTTACATCGTGAAGCTAGCAAAGGAGGTGTAACAGACATGAACATAGTTGGCTCATGTTAAAGGTTTGCCCACATAAATGACTTATATGACCTTCTACAAACACAACCTAGTTGGACTAGCTGCTGGAAGTCCACATGAATTGGAACTTGAAAAGCATCTACAAAACACCCACTAAATGCAGCCATCTCTACAAACAGAGTTGAAGTGTATGCTCCCTCTATGATGCATCTCCATTCATCCAGCCCACACCATACACTGGTCAGAATCTTGTCATCAGGGATAAAGAGGTTGTAGTCAATGTCAATGACAACCGAACTGTAAAAGAACAGTGGTTGTAGGTGCAATGTGCGCCATATGTCACTGGCCATCTCATAAAGGTGAAGCATTTGAGGCAGTCACTGAATGGCACGCAAATCTGTTGCTGGAAGAATTTCCTTTCGGTACTGATATCATACACTTTTGTAGGCCAGCCTGAAGTCTGCTTAACAGGAACAGAGGTGTGTCCTATCCAAATGAGCCAAAGTCTATGAAGTCAGTGGGAAATGCGCAGCTCCTGATCCACAGGAGTTTTTCACGATATCAAGCTACCAAAACAAACATTTTGAGCTAACCCTGTGAAAGGTGGTGTTATTAAGGACAGCTTGAACCTTAGCTTAGTCAAAGCCATCTATACATAGGTGGTGGATTCAAGGAAGAAAGAAAAGAGCGTTGTTCTCACAGTGGGGTCTGCGATGAAGGTTCCTGCCCTTGGATTTACACAACAGGCATGAAGAGGCTGTTACAAGGGTCTTATTGTACACATTCTGCAACAGGGTAGTTAACAGAGTCGACTGAGTAGTTATTCATGCCAATGACACCTGACGTCACAAGCACGTCTCACTGATCTCTCAGAGCTGTGGATGGGGACAGCCCAGAATCGGAACATATTGACACTGCTGGTAAAAAAAACCACCCTGCCACTGCTTTAACAGATGACAGTATCACTCGGACACGAGAACTCACAATGGATGTGTACAACACCAAAGCAGACCAGTTTAAGGATTCCGATCTGGGAAAACTGAGAGTTTAAAAGTTCTTGAACAACGAGTCAACTCTCTTGAAGCTACTGCCTCCTAAAGAGGACGCATTTTCTCATTTGTCTCAAACGAGCTTCTCATGCCAACATTGATACAAATGCACACATTCCATCATGTACAGAGTTTGAATAGTCCCTCAATGATGGACAAGCCTTTCTAGTGTCAACTACACAGCAAGCCTGGGCAAGACAATATTATGTTGATGTGTTAAAGGGCAATGAAACCCAAGCAAAATGTTGCTTTCATAGTCTTGAAGGGATTAAGAAGAATAATCTCTGAAAGTTAGAGCATAATCGGGTAAGAAACAAGAAAACTACGGCTCTTTGAAGATGTCCATTTATTCCTATGGGGAACTCAAATTGGCAACGCACTCTGATAAGTGTGTGGACAACTCCCCATATGTTTTGTACACAAATGTTCCCATTTTTACAGTTTTCTTCACAGTCACATTTTTCCATTCCCCCAACTCATAATATGTTATGTATAAAAGCATTCTACAAAACATATGTTGAACTCGAACGAAGGGTAAACATAAATTTTGAGAAAATTGAAGAAAACTGAAATTGTGTGTACAAAATGTATGGGGAGTTGTCCACAACTTTGCCAGAGTGCGTTGCCAATTTGAGTCACTCGAAGAAATACATGGCTCTTTTCAAAGAGCCATAGTTTTCTTATTTCTTGACCAATTGTGCTCAAATTTTCAGAGACTATTCATTATATTTAGTGTCTTATAGTGCATACAACAATTTGTCTGGATGTCATTGTCCTTTAAATGGTGCTAGAATAACTGTTCCTATACATGAAGAAGGCGGTTCCATGCTTTGGAATTGCTTAAAATGTTTCACCTTTGTGAAAGGACCACTGCTGTTATTTCTGTTATCCTAAGGCAAATCAGAAACATTTAGTTTGGCACTTTGGTTTCTTCTTGTAGAAATTCACTAGGCTAGTCTTCCTACCACTTCACTTACTGCCGGGTTCCTTGAACTCATGCTTTTTTATAAAGTCATACATGTCAAGCTGTCTACCACTAGCAAAAATCAGTGTCATGCGCAGAACTTCATTGCAATTGCCTGGTGCAGCTGTTTTTTCCTCTTTTCTTCTTGAGATTCTTGTTAAGGTGTAGAAGGTGTTGAGCGTCATAAGTCTTGTCTTCTTCTTCTCACTGGAATAAGACCCTGTTAGTGCCTTCAGACACCCCCTTTTCACGTTGGTGAGGTTTTATTTGACCGGAACACTGCACATTTGATATGTTCCTGAGGGAATGTGCTGTTGCTGTGTACGGTTTGGTTTCCACTGCTGCCATGACCTCGACTACAGCTCTTCATCCCCTATGACACGACATAGATCATGATGTATGAAGGTACAGCATATATTTCAACACGGTAGAGATGAGTGGTTTAGTGTAGACAGTTTTTTTTCTTCAATATACGCTTGACGTGGACTTCCAGCAGATAGTCCGCAAGGTTTTGCACACAGGTTGTGTTCCTAGAAGAACCTATAAGCGACTTCTGGGGCCAATCCTTAATAATAGTACCCTCTTCCAAGCTTCATAATGTACCTCATTTAAGAACTAGTAAGAGACTCTGCTTTGAACTTGTAAAACTTTAGTTACACTTCGTCCATACTGGGTGAGTAGTCCTCGATTATAATTATTTTTAGAGTCCACGGATGGTCTTGTGACCCCCTCCAATCCCCCACAAAACTACACACACGCATACACACACACACACACACACATACACACACACACACACACACACACACACACACACACATAAACACACACACCTCCCACACACACACACGCACACACACATACACACCTCCTCCGTATAATGATTCAAATTATGAAGTTATAGATGAATTTTGTATCATTTTATCGCAATCTAAACAAATTAATACATTGACAACTCATATTCTTATGTATTTGATTGTTTTTATTGCTCTTGTTTTGTATTGATTTATTTATTTACATAGTTGGTGTCATTGTATAATGCTCTTAATAGGTAATTCAAATCAAATAAAGTTTATAAAGATCAAAATATAGCCTATTATTAACTCTTAAGGAGTTATTTGCATTTCATACATAAGCGCTGTATTCGAAATTCCACGTCCATGTGAGACACATCACGTTGTAACGACGTGTGACACAGTAACCAGAGATGCAATATGCTCAAATTTGGTATCAAATCATGCGCAAGACTCTAGAGAAGACCTCCATGAAATAACAAGCTTGTATCACCATGCATTGTGGTGTAATTGTGCAAGATGTGTGACTGGGTATTCATGACCCCTAGGGCTAAAACACACTATTTAGTGCATTAGGCATGTTAGGTGTGGTTTTCTTGAAACTCATCCTGTGGACTTCCAGTAGCTAGTTCGCGAGGTTGTCCACCTAGGTTGTGATCCTAGAAGGTCCTAGAAGTCATTTCTGGTGGCCAACCTTTTACAACAGGCAAAAGCTGAAATCCTAAAAAAATGGTGGTTTGCCCCCTGGGTATATACAATTAAGCATGGTAGTGGTACCAGCATTTTTTAAAAATGATCAAGTCTAAAAGAACGATAGGCCTTTATCTTGTACATTACAACACATGCATACATATTGATACAAAAATGTGATTTAGATTTAATTTAAGAGATATCATCTTGGTCATAATAAGACAAAGATAATCATAAAAAGCAACACAAATATGATCTACAAGTGGAAGTATAAGCCCATAGGGGAATTCTATTGAAGTGCTTGAAGATCCCTGAGAGAAAATAAAGAGACTCTAGATATTATCCATTCATGCATGTCAATTAAGGCGGGAGCAGAGTGTTTTGTTTCCCGGCCGATCTGGTCATCTACTCTTAATGAGATGGACAGTGGTATTAAGGTATCCAATTTACTGTAGAGTCTTTTACTAACGGCTTGTTGACACTCAACACAATGGGCGTTTTGTTTTCAGGCCGATCTGGTCAGCTACTCTTTAATGAGATGGACAGTGGTAAATTAAGTATGAAATGAAACAGAAGAAATTAAAAAGGTACACGTTTCTAGTGTACAGCCTGGTTTAATTAACCCAGAGAGAATAAAGAGAAGCTGGAAGTCAGGGATGTCAGGGAAGAGAGGAATCATCAGAGTGTTTTGTTTCCCGGCTGATCTGGTCATCTACTCTTAATGAGATGGAGAGCCGCGGTATAAAGGTATCCAGTGAACTGTAGAGTCTTTTACTAATGGCTTTTTGACACTCAATACAATGAGCGTTTTGTTTTCAGGCTGATCTGGTCATCTACTCTTTAATGAGATGGAGAGTGGTAAATTAAGTTTGAAATGAAACAGAAGAAATTAAAAAGGTACACGTTTCTAGTATACAGGCATTATGACACTTAATCCAGGGAGAATAAAGAGAGATGTACTCTAGATACTGTCCTGCCAGTCATGCTGGCATGGAATATAAAGACAGGAAGCAGAGCGTTTTGTTTCCCGGTCATCTACTCTTTAATGAGATGGACGTGTGTGGTAAATTGAGTATGAAATGAAACAAAAGAAATTTAAAAGGTACACGTTTCTAGTATACAGGCTTTATGTACATGACACTTAACCCAGGGAGAATAAAGAGAGATGTGTTATAGACATTGTCCTGCCAGTCAGGCATGTCAAGGAAGAGAGGAATCAGAGTGTTTTGTTTCTTGGCCGATCTGGTCATCTACTCTTTAATGAGATGGAGAGCGGTGGTATTAAGGTATCCAGTGTACTAATGGCTTTCTGACACTCAACACAATGATTATTTGGTTTCCTAGATTTACTGGTCATCTACTATAATAAGATCGTTGTTGGACAGTCGTAAAGGTACTTGCATTTTTCTAGTGTACAGGCTTTGTGACACTTAACCCAGGGATTTATGATTAACCCAGGGAGAAAGAGAGCTGTAATCTAGATATTGTTCTGGCAGTCAGGCATGGAATATAAAGACAGCAGAGTGTTTTGTTTCCCGGCCGATCTGGTCATCTAGCTACTCTTTAATGAGATGGACAGTGGTAAATTTAGTACGAGATGAAACAAACAAAAAATTATTAAAATAGGTACAGGTTTCTAGTGTACAGGCTTTATGACACTTAATCCAGGGAGAATAAAGAGAGTTGTACTCTAGATACTGTCCTGCCAGTCATGCAGGCATGGAATATAAAGACAGGAAGCAGAGCATTTTGTTTCCCGGTCATCTACTCTTTAATGAGATGGACGTGTGTGGTAAATTGAGTATGAAATGAAACAAAAGAAATGAAAAAGGTACACGTTTCAAGTGTACCGGCTTTATGACACTCATTAACCCTGGAAGAATGAAGAGAGATGTAAAGAGATATTGTCCGGGCAGTGAGGCATGTCAATTGAAGACAGGAAGCAGAGTGAGAGTGTTTTGTTTCCCAGCTGATCTGGTCATCTACTCTTAATGAGATGGAGAGCGGTATTAAAGCTATGTTTCATTAAAAAACAAATATTTACCAAATTATATCTTTACAGAGGGTTGAGATCATACAGAATATGAAAATAATACTTTCCAAGTACTCGCACATGCTAAAATTGAAAAAATTTGAAAATATTGAACACTGCCTCAAAACCCCAATCCAGCGACTTGCGGAGTCATAGCTGTGTATGTTGTACTGACGTCATCAAAGGGGTTATCCAATAGGAAGCTTCGGTATCTACCACATAATATACCGGGATTATACCCCTTTATACCGAGGCTTCCGTGGTCGTTTAAACTATTTTCTGTATAAATATGGTGGTTTAAACTTTTTGAACTAATGAAACAACAACTTATATTCATTGTATGGTTATTCTTTTATTCATTAATGTGTCTGATAACGTAAAAATGGGTAAATCAATCGCCGAATCTGCGAGTGAAATCATGATTCAATTGCACTGCACTATACGTGCTGTAGCTATACGCTGGACGGTGCGAGAGCAGCGCGACGTGCAATACTAATAGCGGTTAGCTAGCTCGCTCGGTTAGCCAGCCCAGGGACACCCAAGCCGATGGGCCCAAGCGGAGCCGACGAAGCCTCGATCGCGCGCTGGTGATGTAAATATTGGATGTAAAATCATCACAGCTCAGCTACAGTACAAGCCCCATGTGACATCGATAACGTTTATTACACTCCCATATCATTGATCCATGTGTGATGTTGTTTGCGGAATTGCGTGCTGATCAACACTGGCGAAGTTATTTCTCAAGATATTACAGTTGCTCGAGCGAAGTAGCGAGATTATTGTATTAAACAGCAGTGCGCGCGCACCGATCTGGCTCATGTACCCGTACATGTTGCAGTGGAAACAGGCCGCGGGAGGTACAGGCATCGGCTCGATCTCGAGCTCATCTTCTGCAACGTCTCCTAAATCCCCCTCATCCTCATCGGAACTTGAGGAGCTGTTCTCTGTCTCATCTAACTCATAGTTTACTTCAAAACTCAAATCTAAATTCAGGTCGTCCGCCATTCGAGTTGATTCAGTCGAAACAGAGCAAGTCAAAACGAGCGAGCGATGGTTGTTGTAAACAAAATACTGCACGCAAACTGTATACCGCGGCGATCGCGCATGCCAAGCAGAGAATCCATACCCCCTTGGTATACGACTTTGGGCCTGGTTTGGAGGGTGAATTTGTCTCATTTTCAATTTCGATATAAAAATATCAACAAATTTGTTAAAAATCTGAATTGCTCGAGGCTTGTAAAGTACAAGATTACCTTCACAATCATACCAAATTCGACTCAATTTATAATCAATGAGACATAGCTTTAAGGTATCCAGTACTAGCTGTAGTGTCATTTACTAATGGCTTTCTGACACTCAACACAAAGAGTGCTTTGTTTCCTAGTTTTATTGGTCATCTACTCTCAATCGTGAGATGGGCGGTTGTATCATGGAGCTTCAATTCAAGCTCATTGGTAGTTTTAATGTATCCAGTATACAAAGTCATTTACTAATGGCTTTCTGACACTCAACATATTGAGTGTTTTGTTAACCAGTATCTACTCTTAATCATAAGATGGGCGGTAGTATCAAGGAGCTTCAAACTGAGTTTAAAGGTATCCAGTCAAGTGTACATAGAGTCATTTACTATATGGCTTTCTGACATTAAACACAATGAACCTTTAACATCTACAATCTAAAGACAAACATTATGAATTCCTAAAATGATCTAGGCATATGCACTGGAAAATCTATTTAATAAGCAATGTATCATTTTGCCTAGTTAGATCTAAT
Source organism: Echinarachnius parma (assembly GCA_037951105.1). NCBI lineage: Eukaryota > Metazoa > Echinodermata > Echinoidea > Clypeasteroida > Echinarachniidae > Echinarachnius > Echinarachnius parma. Next base: position 13,055 of record JBAMJV010002972.1, on the reverse strand, counting down.
CCTAACAAAGATGCAGAACACCTTGTTCACACTGAAAAAAAAATGCACACATTTATTAATGTCAAGTGTCTACATAATTTTGGTTTAGTTTTGATCCATGGTATAAAAGTTCATGTGGGGTGCTAGAGCAAGAGAAAGTGTTAGTATGGGAACTCGGAAGGATAGGAGGCTTAAATTTATTCCATTTGTGGGCGTAGGAGCACGTACATCTTTCACGGGGGGGGGGGGGCGGCTGAAGTCTTTTGCATGAAACATTATCCTTCGACCATATTCCACCTGACAAGCAAAAAAAGGAAGAAAAAAGGTCTTCCCCTCTTTGATGCCCGAAAATAATGTTTTTCCCTATTATGGGATGTTTTTTTTTCCCCCGAAAATGTTGTTTTGCTCTAGAATGTCATGAATTTGCCCAAATATGACACTGATTTGCCCGAATATGACATGGTTTTGCCCAAATATGACATATTTTGCCAAAATTTAAGGTGCTTTTTGCCCGAATATGGCCGTTTTCAAAACTACAGGGGGGGGGGGGGGGCTGCCCCCCCCCCCCACCTCCTACGCCTATGATTCCATTCAAGACTAATTTGATTTGGGTATATCATGTACTCTCCATATAGACCCAAGCCGAGAATTATCAAGTCTGGACAGTCAGGCAAGTCAAGACAACAGGCAAATTGAGTCAGTGTTTTTTCATGGTTATTTTTTATAATGAGATGAACTTGCAAGGGTACTCGATCGTCAACTGGCGTGCCAATTACTTAATGGATCGTTGACAAGAGCCTGCATGGGTAGTAAATCTATTTCAGGAAATGTCATTTTTGTGTAACATACATAATCCCGGTCCTAGTGGTTATACGGTCATCAACACTAAACTATGACAATCAATAATAACATGCAATCTCTTTGGTATATAAGCTGATGATATAGATCTACACATATACTATATAATTGGAAAAAATAATATTCTTCCTACATCTTTGAAAATCAACGTATAACTTTCAATATAAATGAGTTTTTATTTGTTTTTTGGTGGTGAATAATCTGCATAATTAGTATTTCAAACAAGTAATTTTGCTAGGAATGAGCTCAAAATGTACAAGGGGAAAAGAATTCATGAACATTCACAGAATTATATATACATGTATGAAAACTGACTTCCCTGCATCAATTCAGAATGTGAATGTTTGAATCAATAACTATATGTTGATAATACCATGAAAGGTCCCTAAAAATGACTGAAGAAAAAAGGCACAGGACTCTAATCCTTGCATGAGCGCAGAATTTTTATTTTGAGGTCAATAATTAATTAATAATGAAGCTATACACTGATAATAATTAAAATTATTAATAATAAAGTCATGAACAGTGTCTGAGCAAAATGTAATGAGAAAAAAGGCCTGAATTCAAACAATATTACATGATATACCTGTGCATGAGGGTGGAGTTTTAATACTGAGGTCAATAATTAATCAATTATAAAGCCATGACAGATAGTAATTAAACTTTCTTTATAATAATCCATATAACATTCCATCAGAAAAATCATGCACAGCTCACACAATACAATATAGTCCTGCACTGTGCGTAAAAATTGAACTTTAACCAAGCCATTGCCTACAGGAACCTGGTGACCCTGTATTTACTCTATGGGGATTGCAAACATGTTTAGGGAACAGGTTAACCTAATGCCTACAGGAACCTGCAGTGGCCCTGTATTAACTCTATGGGGATTGCAAAATCTAGCAGGGAACAGGTTAAAGGGATCTAGTAACTGCGTTGCAATATGCAAAAACTGACAAAGGATTGATTAATTAAATCATAAATATCTTAATAACGAAAAGAAAATTTGAAAACAAAACCAAGCAGGCATTAAAGAACCACTATGCAAGTAAATGTGGTCGATTCAGACAAAATTACTAGATCTCATTATTAATCTTGAGGTCACTATAATTAATCAATGATGAAGCCATGGGAATAACTCCACTTACTTAGCCCTGAGTGCCAGCTGTCTGTCGTTGGGACATGTCCACCGGTCCACGGAATTGCCTCCTGCGAATTCACCCATGATGCAATAGTGACGATTGATTCCAAAGTTCCTTTTCTAAGGTAGGGAGGGAGCACTGAGATACTGTGGAATGCAGAAGAAAAATTGCTTGAAAAGTAAATATTCTGCACATCAATTATGTTACATACATCAGAAAATGTTACAATATATGTGACCTGCTATAGCAAAACCCAACACTTTCCAATAATTACGTTTTGTAGTTATGGGCTTCCAAAGTTGAAAATTGGTGCCAAGTTCAAAGTTATTTACAATTTCTAAAACAAATTTGCATCCAGGTTTAATAGGGGTTGTCATATTTGAAACATCAATATCTCAGTTTTAATGTAACGCATTATGATATATAAAAATGATCCTAACTATGCCAAATATTTTCCAAATTCATCGAATTAGAAATCAAACTAAAGCTGATGAATCATCCTTTCAAATGGTATATAAATCTCAAATTTGATTTTTGCCAAGAAGTGTTGGGCTTTGCTGTAGCAGGTCACATATAATCAAATACACAAGCAATTAAGACCACACAGTTAATTCATATTCTATAAATTACTTCAAAGTTATTACACTGCAGATGATGCTGTGAACAGCAACTCAAAATGTCTTTAGTTCACATAATGCATCTAGGGTTAATGTGGAGTACAAATGAGATATATTCAATCAAAAATGTTATTCAACAAACTTTCGACATATGACATGAATTCAAATTTTAAGTCAATGTTATACATGAATGTACACATAAAAAACAAGACAAATTTACTCAATACAGAAATATGAGGAATTGAAATTGAAAAGGTTTAATATAAAAATGATATATCTTGTACCCATGCGGCTAAATTTCAGATATATACTAATTTTTTGAAGAAGCAAAACACAATATTACCTTTAATCCTTCTGAAGGAGCAATATGACACTAGATCTAGTCTAAATTTTCTGTCAGATTATTCCTCTATTAGCCCATCAAGGTGAAGTGAAGTTTGAGCCTGGGAGAATGCTCAGAACAGTCTGTGCCCAGGTAGCATGATCACTCCATAAATGTAGCTATCCTAATGCAAAATATAAAACAAAATAATTATAAATGATCAGGCTACACCATTGTACAGCAATGAGCGTATTACAGAATATCTAGAATTGGTTTAGTTGAACTTCATTATAATTTATATGATCACCTTAGCCACCAGTGCAGCAAAATGTCATAAATTAACATCCAATCCTATTCTCATTTTTTCTCATTCTAGACATGTTCATCTTTACAGGTGTATAAATGGGTACCATGGTCGGTTGTCAATTAGCCTTCACGCCATTGGCAGCATATAGCTAATATGCTCCCCAGGGAGTTGAGAAAGTATGCAATATCATTGTGTGGGTTTGAACTGTACCTGATGACCATGGGTAATAATACTTAGAAACCCTGCATTAAGCGCTATATAAATGCAAGTTATTATTTTTTTAATTATTTACATGATCTGTTTCAGAAGTTCCCTAATTTTAACATTTCTAATATATCGCCATGTGTTAATCAGCAGCCTACATAATATAGAATAAATATGTGGAAGATATCTAGTGTACTAGTACATTCTCTGATTCACACTCCCTATTAACACACCAGCATGTTTACAGTGTACAACTGCTTCTTATCTTGTTTGTTCTTTGATATAACCCCCGTACGTTTCACAGCAACTGAAACAAGGGACATTTCTTAGCTCCTGGATATAATGACACAGGTCTGTTTATCAACTCTTGCTAACTCAAAACGTTATTCCTCATTTCTGAATATATATGCATTAATACAAAAACATACTGTGTATATATAAAATGGCTTTGTGTTTAATCATATCTCTCAAGAAACTTGATTCTGGCTTGTATGTGTATATATAAAAGAAAACATGCATGCATTTATTAACTACAAAGATTAGCATTTATAGCCAGAAACATGTTTTAAAATGCTGATTATGGGTTTTTTTTAAAAGGAGTTGGTAAATGCACCCACAGCCCAAACAATCAAACATCCTATTAAACTGGATAATCAGTCGCTGATCATGTCAGGTGTGAATATTCTCATACCCTGAACAGCATAGATCATGATTTCTGCCTAAAATTTGCTATTTTAAATCATATAAACATTTGATTTTTACATGGCTTTCAAACTTCAAATTTGATTCTCTCATAAGCTTGTTCAAACATTTACTTAGTATTTTTCTCTTTCTAAAAACCAAGGAAATGGAACAATGCGCAGTTCCATGAAACCTTATTGGTCTAGCATGGCTCTGTTGGTGCAATACATATGTTGCACTATTATTTGCAGTTATTTATAGCATCCGGTTGCTGCACACGTATAATCTATTACAAACCGGTCATAAACATAAATCATAATCAGCCACCCAATTCTTCAATTGTATGCACATTTCCTAAGCAACAGTTACATGTACCCATGACAACCCAAATTACACCAAAACGAACCCCATTGAAATGTCACACACAGGTATATATAACCATTTATTGTTACCAGGCAATGCTTCCATCTTCATTAAAACGCACCCCAACTTTCACAGCCAAAAAAAAAAAAAAAAAAAAAAAAAAAAAAAAAAAAAAAAAAATGTTGACACCCTGTATTTTTTTTTTAAAGACCCTGAAGTGCTGTTGGAATGCTTAAATACCACTGGTCTAGGGCATGACAATAGCTTAATGTTGAATGTAGCATTCATCAACATCATTTTCTTACATAAAAATAGTGGTTAGTACACAAATTGCACATTTATTGAGCAGTAACACTGGTGCTCATAAATATTCATTTTCATATTCATGAGCACCAATACTCACTAAATATGTGACCTCACACCACAAAATGACCAATAAGTCGGGGAAAATGATTGTGCTAATTTTTACTTAACATTAAAGTAGAAGTCATAACCTTTAAAATGGTATATAATTGGTCATATTTGGACTAAGCGAACCCTCTCAAAATGAGCACCCGAGATTTGGAACATGGCTGTATCAGTTTTAAAGTTAGGGAGAAAACGGGCTGTTTCAAAGGTTGGCGTCCATTCAAGCACTGTTATCTGATCATATTTATTTGATTAAAAATCATATTTAAACATGATTTCTGACACTCAAAATTTTACAAAAGGAAGATTATGATACCCTCATTCAGGAAATACTAAAATCCTGAATTTCATATTTTAAACAAAATTTGGCTATATCAGCTAATAACAGACAAACTACCACAGCGACATAACGGTCGTTTTGTGGTGTAAGGTCACATATAATGCAATTTTCTAAATTTACTAACAACCTTTTTTTAATTATGAGCAAAATTTATAACCACTGGTTAGAAAATTGCATATTTAATTAGTACTGCTGCTCATGAATATTCCATATTGAAAACTTTGATGCAAATACTCCACATAATCCGCACAGCGCGCTTCAACACGGGGAATGAACAGAATTTAGCTCCATTTTCTCGCGCTGTGTGAAATAAAACTCTCATAGCTTAAATTCGTTTAAACAATTTATACCGTCTCGGGTGGAATATTAATCAGTGATAAATTTCCTTTTCAATGGTACCAAGTATGTCTCGTTTCGTAACTGGGAAAATATGGCCTTTTGCCGTTGAATTTTCGGTAAAATTTGGCAGAATGGCCACTTCCCTATGGCGAATAGAAGAAATTTGACGAATTTGTACCAACCCTTGCTCATTCAGCCGATCGTATAATTTTACCCTGATACGTTTTTATACCGTCTCGGATACCAAAACAAAGAGGACAAAATTACCTTTCTTCTAATGTAAGAAACATTTTGATTATTAGACGGGAAAATAGGACCTTTTTTGTGTTTCTTGACAACTTAATTTTCCACTTTTAGCTATATTTGATTCTTTGCGTTTGCTCGTAAGGCACATAACACGTAGAAACGTGAATGCGCGAAGGACATTCGTGAACGCGCAGTGTGCGGAGCGCGCTGCCATTGTCCAGGTACATAGTCAATCTCCAACGTGAATTAAAAGCCGTTGTTGTAATGCATATAGCATAGATTTGATTCGCGTCGTCTGCTCGTGTTAGTCTTATGCGCGTTTTCAATGGAAACTTGTTCATATGATTAGCAGCAGTATTACTGCTCAATAAACTTGCAATTTTTACATCTGTAACCAATATTTTTTGTGTGAAAAAAAGGTATATCTTGCTGAATGCTACAACTGACAGCAAGCTCTTGTCATGCCCTAAACCATGTGTCAAACACATTCAACATGACTACACTGTACCTGTGTATAAGACGCACCCCCCACTTTTAACATTTTCCGACGGAAAAAAAAGTGCGTCTTATACACAGATATTTACGGTAGTTCAATAATAGCTCACCAAGATTTTTCCCATATCCGCATCACAAGGAAAACATGCCACTTTTCCCTTCATCAAATAGTGCATGTATATCTATTGAATGCGCAAGCCTTTTACCTTTTTGTTGACATGGTCAAATGTGAGCTCAGCTTGCGGCTACGATATACTTCTGTAAAATGTCAATGTGCTATGTGCCTCACATCATTTCCTTAGCCAATCTGCCAACCCACCCAAACTGAAGGAGACATGTGTTCAAATGTTTCCCGGTTCTGGTTTTGTTTTCCCCTTAAAGGGATAGTTGAGTTTTGATATAGAGGGTGCTACACAAAATAATTTTTTCGTGAGATAATGAAAAACTGAGTGTCAAGTTTGAAAGAGCATTCAATTTTAATGACAGAATAAACTTTATTTGATCAAAATCGGTTAAGAAATGACTGAAATATCCAACTCAACCAAACTGAAGGAGACATACATGTGTTCAAGTGTTTCCCCGGTTATGGTTTTGTTTTGTAAACCCTTAATGTTTGGAAATCTCCAGTGGAGATTAATTCCAAAATACACCCAGGTTACGTTTTCATATATCATTGCATTTATTTGTTTTATTCAATATGCTTTTTATTTATTCTATTTCACAGTGGTGTAGCGAGAGGGGGGGGGGGGGGGGGGGGGGGGCACGGGGAGCACAGGGAAAAACAATCAGAAACATAAGAGGAAATTGTTTGAAAAAACAATGAAATACATAAGGTGTGCTCCCCAATAATTTTGTGTGCACCCCCCCCCCCCCCCCAATCAGTCCGACCAGGCTATGTCACTGCCATTTTATTTTATGTTTATATTTGCCCAGTAGATTTCATGACGCGTCATCTACAGAATTTAGTTCATTAGTCCGTACTTTAGATGACGTCACATTTTGGCGATTTAAAAGGGGCGTTCCCAGGACAATTAGATATTTACTAATTACCCCCAAATATATTGATTTCATGAGAAATGACTGCCAAATTCTTTTTCTTCAGGAAAAATTACATATAGAGACCCGAATTGTGAAAATTAGGCCATCTAGACGCTATAGGTCCTTTAAGCATTAATATCTATTTAGCCTTTGAAATTCAATTGTTAAGTCATTGTAAAGTTTCTAACAGTATGCGTGTTTTCCTTTCTAAATAGGAACAGTGATTTTAATAATATTGTTTAAAACCTGTAATTCCGCTATCATGAAAGGATCTGTTTACCTTTAAGTGGAATCACAAAGGGTCTTCAGCCTTAAATCCAGGCAGCCTCCATCAGAGACAAAACTGACAAATGCTTTAAAAAGAACAGAAATGAGGGGGCAAAAACAATAAGGAAAATAATGGCCTTGAAATTTATTTAATTGGCATTCCAATTTTACACTTAATTTTGCCAATCAATCGCAATTTAATTATTAAAATTATTATCCTTTGTGCATGTTTGTTTTCTTCATTTTTATAAGGTTCTTGAATTAAAAGAAAAATCCTTTCAGGAGAAAATGAATTACTGAAAAATCATCAAACAAAAAGCAGTAAAGGGCAAACAGGCCTTTAATGTTCCAAGCGCAGTAGTCACAGCTACACCAACACTTCCATCCGTGTCCTCAAATGGCCTCCAAACATTTCCGAAAGGTCAAGTATAAGCAAATTTCATCAGACAAATTGATTGGGTCTTGCCAAATGCCAATAGTGAGATTGCCTAATCAAATTTAATTCATTGTCCTTAGAATTTTACGGCTGACAAACTATTAAAAATTGATAGTGAACAACCAACAGCAACCAGACCTGTTGTAGAAACCAATTTTTTATGAGCGTTATTGAAGGCTTATTTTCTTAATTAATTTGAGGTGTAATATTGCTCAATTTCCCCTCAACATAATACCAAACAGTCCTGATACCAAATGGCTTTGCGATGCAACAACCAGCCTAAGGCCTTTTGTAGAAACTAATTTGGTAAATGTAGTTAGCTGCTATTTCTTTTTAAATTTTACTCAGATGGCATATTGCTTGATTTCACCTCTATTTGATTAATACCTAGTCACTTTGCAATTGCAAATATGCTGATATATCAAAATGTAAAAGAGAAATTTGATACGCAGCTGTCACCTGAACAAATACAGTTGGAAGAGATCTCCATGTAGTGAACATACATGGCATATTGGAAAAAATATTGAATTTCAAAAAAATTGGCTTATTAATTTACCTCTAATTCTCTAAATCTCTCTCAGTTATGAGTGTTAATGTTGATGTATTGTTTTGTGATTTCATGTGCATTTTATGTGACCGGCTATAGCAAAACCCTGCACTTGTCGGTGAAATGGGCATGTTAAGTTCTCATAATGTCTTGTAAAAGACTCATGATTGTAAACTTGAAACAATCATATCTTCGCCAATTATTGACCAATTTGTTAGAACAAAGCATCAAATGAAAGCTTGTGATGAGGCCTTTCTAATGGTGTAAAAATCTATACATTTTTACTGACGATTGCAGGGTTTTGTTATAGCCCATCACATTTGTGAGAAGGAAAAAAAAGAAGATGTGTATGAGTATAGTGTTTTTTTTGTAATAAATGTACATAACATTGTGCATGTGTGCATGAAGAGTTAGCAATTATGACAGTTCAAACTAGATAATAAGAAGATAAAAACAAATTATGTGAAAGCTAGAAAATTGTAAAACAAAACAAGCTTTAGGCAAGAAATTGATATTGTTGCTCCAGACTAATCTGTTGAAGGCACTGAGCAGTGATCCACGCAATAATGCATAATTCAAAGCTACATGTATACTGCATCAGTAAAGACTCCAAGGCTCTCCAAGGTAATGAGTAATGATCTACAATGTTGTCCGATCAATAAAACTAATTTAAAACCTCATTAACTACTAGGCTCGTTAACTGTCTGTAGGCTTATGATTGCTAAATGAATTATGCCAGCTCTCAGAAGGCAAATAAAATATCCTCCCCTATACAACATACTCAACATATAATGTTGCTTTACTTTATTGCATTATTAATCAAATCCTGTAAGAAGTAATGAAAAATCAATGTAGAAGTTAAATTGCAAAGTTATATTGTTGAAGTTACATTGCAAATTTCCAGGGCTTTGTTTTATTTTCTTTATTAGGTATTTTGTATCTTTGTTCCATTACTATTTAGAGGTAAAATAGCTCAGATACCCAACATGATGGTGCAACTGCTATATGTATACACTGATCCTTTCAGCCTTACTGCTGATCAGATTGTGATTAATACCAATAAATAAGAGGAAACAAAAATATATATAATATTTTCATATATATAGCATTCACTATTTAAGGTGTGTCTATAGCTGATGTTATTATACAGGTACCCTGTGTATGTTAACTCAGTATTATTGAACAATATCTCTGAAACGAAATGCTGATCAGGTTACGCTTATACCTTTTTTACAGTGTAATACATGTGCTGGCATGATGACTACGTCCTTAATACACCCAACACGGTAATAAAATAGAATGTAATATGACACAAATCAAACAGGATATGATTGCCAGACAAACATGTAATAAAAATTCTGTTCAAGATTTGTCAAGGTTATAAAAGTTAGAAATGATGCATGTTTAGGTAGCTTCAGAGATCAGGATTTATACAGTTACCAGACCCGAGGGCATGGGTCTATGGAAATTATACCCAAATGCTACATGCTCCTGGACGCCACCTGTTCATCAGGGCTTTGTACCAGGGTGCTAGACATGATACTCTAATTTTAAGATGAACAAAAGTTACCTTTAACATTTTGAGAGATAAAGTAAGAATCTGTTAACTTCCAGGCCTTAATATAGACAACTGTACCTAACATCATATTCTTCTTCGTCGTCGTCGTCATCATCATCATCATCATCATCTCAATCCCACATCACATCATCATCTCAATGTCACATCATCATCATCTCCATCATCTCCATCATCTCATCACCACCATCATACAAATAATCATCATTGAACATCTTTGTGATCATTATCAATCTCACATCATCATCAGCAGCAGCAGCATCAGCATCATCAATTTATCACAATTATCATCATCAATTCATCATCACCATCATAAATCAAATCCTCGTCATCATTATCGTGACCATCATTATATCCTCCTCATCATTATCATCATCGTCATCATCATCGCCATCATCATCATCATCTGATCATCATCGTCATCATCGCCATCCTCATCGTCATCATCATCATATCAATCTCACATCATCTTATTTCCATTTCCGTCATCGTCATCAGCATCATAAATAAAATCATCATCGTCATCATCATCGTCAGCATTATCATCGTCATCGTCATCATCATCACATTATTGAAATTATCATCATCTATCATGCTCTATCACCCTGATCATCATGATTAGCATCATTTCATCACCATCATAAATTAAATCATCATCATCATCATCATCATCATCATATTATACATTTATCATCATCATCATCATCATCATCATCATCATCATCATATTTTCACATCATCATCATCAATCTCCATCACCATCATGTCACCTGTGAATTCATTTCAGCCTGTCCCTATACATCACCCAATTCAAGATTGGTAACACCTGTCGCAAATCTAATTGACGGACTAATACGATTCTGGGTGCCTTATCACGTTCACTTACCACTTGACTGCACGGTGGTAGGCTCCTTCGGCTTCACGTTCAAAACGCGTTTTTTGCCGGATTCAAGGCATCACAAAATCTGCTTATATATATGCCTAATACTACGTGTATCCAATGCACAAAAAGTCCAGTGATATATCACTCCCTCAATCACTGTACCATATTCTTCTCTTCCTCTAATAATGAGCATCTATTAATCTATCTTTGGACACGGAGAAACAACATAATACATCCACCACAGCGCGCGCAGACGACGTTTTTAACTCCTAGTTTTTTTCTTTGTATATTTACGGCTACGGATTACTATTCAAAGCGCTGGCCGGGTTACGGAACGCGCACTCGATCGTACTGCAGGGCCAGGGGTGGTCGTGCATCTATTTGTAATTATGTACTGTATCGCATGCACACACATCACTCCACAGGGAGTAGTATACAATACACGCACAAGCAAGGGGGAGGGGACAATAACTGGTGTATTTAGAGATGCTTTTAGATGTGATGGCGCCCATTCGTACAAAGTCGTTGAAAACATGATTAGATTTGATCATACGGTTTACACAGACTCGGATCGAGTAGATTTATTATAATTCGATATAAAACCCATCATACTCTTCAGACTTCTGAATAATATGGACATTCTTTGCCGATTTGATTACGTATTCTTCGGATTTTGATGCAGGGTATGATATCAATGCCAATGGGGTTATCAAAGCTCATTCATAAGCCTACTGATTTAGCACAGACGCATTATATAACAAATGTTTTAGCAATATGTCCTCTATCATTTAATTGTATTTGAAATTCAATTGGTCTGTAGCTATAAAATATATACATCTTTTGCATAATTATGTAATAACGGTATTGAATATGAATCAATTGTTTTAGCAGTTTAGAATAGTTTACTTGCACTTACCATAAAAAGCCTTGAGATGATAATAATAAAAGTATGACTATGGAAATGATTATGATGATGATTATTATTGAATAACTACTATAATGTATCAGTGGAGCTAGACGGGGTCATTGTTTTGGTTACTGGTTGCCTTGGTTTTTATATAATTATGTTGTCTTCCCCATTTATATTTAGTTCAGTTTATTTATGCTCTGTATACATACAAAACTGTCATCATTATTGATCAGATATAAACAAACCTTGGAAATATTTCAATTTGTTATGTACTGAATATCATAATTTATGAGTAACCTAAATATTTATCATCCACACTCCACAGTGAACACAATAATTGCGCCATACAAAATGATGTGGGATATAGAGATCAGCGTTGCCAGTGAAAAAAAATACAATTATGCTAGGGGAGCAGCGAAAATTATGCTAAATCGCCAAAAATTATGCCACAACCCTCTTTTGGAGGCCGAGAGTCATTTTTTAGACCGAGACCAGGAAATGTTGAGGCCTAGACCAGGACCATTAGGTTGAGAAAAAATCCTGTAAGCGGGGGGGGGGGGGGGGAGGGTAGTCGTAGACAATTTTCGAAGCCGAGACCAGGTCCTGTCCCAAACTTTCGAGGCCCTAGACCAGGACCCATTGGTTGAGAAAAATCCTGTAAGCGGGGGGGGGCAAGACAAGGATTTTTTTTACACAAATTCAGAGGCAAGACCAGTGATCTTCGACACTATTCTAGTCCGGTCGAGACCTTTTTTTCCTTCAAATTCTGCCAGAATTATGCTAAAAAGAGTCAAATTATGCCAGAATTTTGCTAAAAAAGGCCAAATTATGCCAGGCAACTTGCCAGATGCTAAAAAGGGTCAAAATTATGCCAGAAAGCATAATTATGCCAGATTTGGCAACGGTTGATAGAGATTGGAACTATATATATGTTTATGCAATTTTGGCTTATTGTAGCACATGTCATTTGTTTATCTTATGTCGCTCATGTGGTATGCGTTGTAAATGTGCGATTTGACCAGCTACAGTGTAAAAAGGTAGGTGTTATTCCTCATGAACCGTTATATTTTTGTATTTATAGAGTATTTTTTTTAATG